>KK351012.1:2253133-2345870 GCA_000671755.1 Glossina brevipalpis
CGTATTCGGATCATCCAATCCCATGGACATCCTGAAATCAGCTACCGAGCATAACATCAATTTAATATACAACTTTATTAAATCTACTAAGCTTACTATTTAACATAAGTTTCTGAAAAAAGAGCCGATAGTCTATGATGCTAGTGCTCAATTAATTTCTCTAGTCTAAGAATTAATTTCATTGGACTAGAAAATATAATAATAATAATTTTTTTTTTTAATATATACTTTGGATTTTGCCATTATTTGCGGAATACAAAATCATTCAAATGTCCTTCACGGCATCGTACAAGACTGGAATGGTTTGACGTAATTTTCGACGACTGGTTTGTACATAGCGGGGAATCGGTCGGCCATAACTTGAAAGATGTTCGTTTCTAAATCGTTAAGAGTTTTTGAGGCTTATTCGTACTAACTTAATGCTTTGCGTAACTCCACAATACACATTATCAAACCGTGAAATTATACGTTCGAGAAATTTCTCACACAACAATGCCAAAACGGAGCGTGGTGTTGTGTGCCTTGTGGCATTGTTCTGTCAAAAGTCGCGCTAAAAAAAAAAAATACTAAACATGTGACTAAATTTGGATCTTTTGCGACATTTTCACCAACAGTATCAATATTTTCGGTCGAGCGTATGTTTCGATGATGTGTGGTCATTAATAAATCTGTTACAGATCTAGTTGCATCAAACTTCTTCACTTCACTTCATATCCCTATAGTGCGTTCATATTGATGATTAGTTCGATTATAATTTGCTCACGAAATGTAGGAATACTTCTTAACGGTCGGAGGTGCAGACTTCTCTATATATTGGAATTTAGCTTGGCTTGAGACGTTGGTTGTATTGATACCTTATAATTAAGAATAGTTTTTTTTTTACATAAAGATGACAAATTTTTTTCCAGGTTTACGAATTTACTAAGAACATTCACTATCGATGGCTATCAGACAAATACTATTAAACAACGTAACGTCTTCAAAATTTGCAGACTTGCACTTTACGTGAATGGTACTTTCGACTCGACCGTATTAGTTTTTTTCAAACAACAACTACCAGGACGTCACATTGAAATTATACTAACCGATATATAGTTTTTTTCAAAACGGGTCGTTAAAGCCCCCTGTAAAGGTATGAATAAGTAAACAAGAAATATTCGTAGGTTTGGGTTAATTCCCATATAGAGACGTTGTTCAGTAACGATGAAATTTTGTATATTTCAAATACATACACATAAACACGTTGTGCGCTCTTCGGTGAGAGCAGCTTACCAAAGCATTTCTCAGTAGAATTTAAACGAGACCAAGGAAGTATTTTCTTTTGGTGTATCATCGGGCATATATTTTTACACCTTCACTCTGGTAAAGTTCTTCCTTTGCCTTTTTCATAAAGAACAAATTTATCCATATATAATTTTATTGATGTAGTGGTGGGATGTGTGCCTGTAGAGTTCTAAGACAACATGCAAAAATTTGATTTAAATAATATTTGCCATGTGATGGTTTTCTTTGGAGATTAGTTAATGCAGTAAATGTTTGTATATAGTGACGTTCGTGTAATGGTGGGTGTACTTGAGAAAATTCTTTTGTAGTGCTTGGTTGGTTGGCATTTGATTTTTCTGAATTTTAGTTAAATTTTTCAAAAATCTTTTAAATAAATTAATTTCAAATTTTTATTTTGCTATTTCTTTCTCTTTTTGAAAAAGTTGAACGACTTTTTCTATAGTTATACGCGAAGCTAAACATTGGCAGACACAAGTTAAGGTAAAATTTGATGTCACGTGTTTTTGATAAGTCAGCACTTAGGAGAGATGTAATTGACGTAAATATTTTTCAGGATCAGAAGAACACATAATGAGAGAACTTGATTCCTTCCTATTTGAACGTCTGTTATAGGTAAATTTTATTCTTCAGTGATATGATGACAATATAATTTAGTAAAAATTAGTTTCAAATCATTTCTCATAAATTATTTATATATTCGTTCAGATTTTTGCTTAAAAATTTTATTAATTATTAAAAAAAATAATTAAAATTAACTAATTCAAGATTCTAGGCTATATTACATTGAAATTTGAATTGGATACGCTCAATCCAATCAGCTGGGCTCAGCAATTTCGGAATTAAGGTGGTAGGCGACTGTGAAAGCGTAAGAAAAGGGGAAGGAACTATACTTATCAAGTGTTAGATTATAGCTGTTATAGTGAACCACCCATGCAAAATATATGGAGATCATTTCCCGAGTTTCCCTAGTTATATAGTTTTGATAATCCAATCTTTTAATTAGCCAAAATTATATAAATTAAAATTTTTAATTAAATAATTTTAAACGTTTTTTATATAAGTTTTTCTATAATTTCGAAAACGACAATTCTTATGATTTTGTAGAAATTATAAAACCATGATTTTCTCTTTATTTTCCAAATGATATTTGCATATAAGTTAAGGACCATTCTGATAAAAAATAACAATTAAGGACCCCTCTGATGAAAAGTAAAAATTCAAGAACCACTCCAACAAATTGTTGATCATAATGAAAATTGAGTTGATCAGTTTTAAATATTTCTTAGTTTTTTAAACTTTCTTTGAACTCAATGAGAAAATTAAATTCAGCGTCGGGCTAAATTTTGCGAATCGACCATATGAAGCACATACGATAGCTTAAGGAAAAAGATCATAGCGTTTTTCGAAATAGACTGTTTAGAGTCGTGTAATCTAGCTAATATTATTCATACCAGGCGTTATTATACCGCGTGGGCAAGGCGACAGTCTATAGATAAAAAGAATGAAGAAAATTGTAATCATTCGACCGAAAGTAATTGCGTTTTAAAAATGAGTGAAAATTTTGAAAAAATTCAAAAATTCCAACCAAGGTGACAATGCTACCTAGGCTAGCGAAAAAATTTTTCGTTTTTATGATGAAAACATATCGCAAAAGTTAGCAACATACAAAAGATTTGTTGGTTTTCGTTTTAGGTGTAGAAAAGCGCGTCGCATTCTGGTCGACCAATCGCTGATAATGTCGATGAATGTTGAAGAATGTTCAAGAAATGGAAGAGAATCGGCAAATTTTATCTTATGATATTGCTCTGGAGCTAGACATTGATCAATTAAAATATTTGATTTATAATTAGCATAAGGCTACATAAGCTCGATGTTTGGATGTTAAATAAATAGGTGTTAAAAATTTTAATAAACCGAATTTATATCTACATATATATGAGGTAATATTTTGTTTTAATCAGATTGGAATGGAATCGTGCACAATTAGCACACATCATATCATATGCATATTGGACGTAAAAATTAGTTCGATCCGTTTTTCAAATAATGGTTTTAGCCGTATGTGGTACTGAAAATAAACACGGACCGCATTAATTTGTACTTAGATTATTAGCCAAATTATATTAACTTTTTTTTGACTCTTATTTCTTATCCATTGCGGACTAGTTTCTAAATGAGTATGTGCGAAATTAGTGCTTTTTTCTTTTCAAGTTTGGCAAATTGAATATTGAGTGCTGTAAACGAGCAGAGAAAGTCAAGTACATCGAGAATATTACGATGTACACTAGTTTGTTATTCTGACTCGTTTTTCAGGATATTATACTAAAGAGTTTTTATAAAAAAAAAAAAAAAAAAATAGAATAAACCATTTTGCGTGGTTATAAATATTTCTAAATTTATATAAAATAATTTTTCGAATTTTAATTAATTTTTCAAATGAACACGGAAAATCTTTGCTCTTAGCTTGTTATTACACATAATATAGAATATATGTAAATATATATAATGGTGTTAGTGTGACCAAGCAAGTGATGAAGTGCTTGCAATCGGCCTAAGTTTTATAATTTACAAATTGCTTTTAAATGGGCTGTAAAAGTTTTAATGGGTTTTCAACATTCTTGTTCTCACAGGGCTGGTTGGTCGCTGACTCATTAGAAACTGAATCACTATGGAAAATATAATTGCATTTCATTTTCTAACATTTTTTTTTGTCGCTTAAATGTTTTGTTTTGTTTTTTTTCTTTTTTTCTACTCTGACCAAGCAACACAATCTTACTCATCCACACATGGAATTTAAGAAGGGCGCAAATACTGAAAATTTAATGGAAAATAATGACACTCGAACGGCGCGGCAACTTTGAGAAAGTAAAACAACATAAATTTATGTTTAAAGCAACACATTAGCATTTATGAATTTGTGGGTAGCTTACAACAACCACAACAAATTGAAAATGAAGCTAAATGTGAAAGCATACCGGGGATCTGGTTCAGCCAATGTATAAGGAAATTAAAAAATCTGAAAAATTGTATCATTAGTGTTAACAGTTATAATATAAATAAGTTACGCATTTAATTTTTACTTATGGTTGGATGATAAACAGAAAAATGCTAATAATTTAATTCAATACATTTTCATTATTCTCACTTCAGATGGATTCAATAATTAGTTCTGGATGAAATACTGAATAAATTTATAATCATTTTATCATGTGAAGAATGTGAAGGTAATTTTTGTTACGAAAACGATTAAAAAGTTATAATAACTCTTCACAATAAAGAAAAAAATTCTGTTTTTTCTATCACTACCACATTACACGTATCAGTAGTCATTTCTTTTAATTTGAAATTATCTTCTCTTCTTTTCTCACCTTAAGAAAATCTTCGTTTTTTTTCTTTCGTTCTTATAAAATAAATGGATGTAATATTAATTGAAAAAAGAGAGTTTTTCAATACAATAGAAAAAAGCTTACCGTTATAATGTTAATAACAAAAGCTTTCTGTTTTATTGTAACATAGTTTATTTCAAAAAGTTCTTTCTAATACTTTTTTCGATACTCTCTCCAAAATTGCGTAAGTATCTGTATTGTTTTTTTTTTAAATTTTTTTTTTATAAGATTTAATAAAATTTCTTATACGCTAATCTTGAATCCAATTTATTTTCGTTCATTCATTTTGTTGCTTTTGTTGTTGTACTCACAGTTGTATGCTGGTTGCAGTGTTTTTGATTTAGTTCAATTCTCTTATCAAATTAAATCGAGCACTCTAACGCAGCGAATTGGTTTCAAGTCTCTATCGTGCAATAAAATTTATATGGTCGTGTACACTCAACTCGTACACATATGTTTTAGACTATATTCATAAACGCACTTACACACATACACACACACACACACGCATACGTAAGTGCGGACATTAATATTTCTAACTAACACGCTTGGGTTGAGCATGTTCAATCATTCAATCATAGTGTTAGTTATGATGAGCAGAAAGAAAAATATTTATGTTTTTTTTTAGGTAACTATTTAAAATAAATTATTTAAACCAAATCCTTTCTGCTGAAACAATAACAAAACATTGAACTTTTTATTTTCCCCTAAGTATACAGTGAATAAAAAATGCCTCCAAAAGTAGGCAACAAAAATTTTTACAATTCTCTCATCAGGATAAACGTTTTATTTTTTTTTTAAACTTGTTGGGGCAATACGAAGTTTTGAGAGATTTTCACCAGACATCTCAATTATTAATTACATCGTATAGAACGCCCCATCATGGGGGCTGATCCTATAAGTATAAGTATTCGCCGTGGAAACGGAAATAAAGTGGTTAGAGAATCAGGCTTGTACTGTGTAAAGGGTTTACATAGATTATTAACAACTTTTCAAACACAACAAAACCATCACTAACCGTCGCTAATTAGAAGATTGAAATACAATTGATTTACGAGTATTAAAGGAAAAGTAGATACAGTAGTAGCTTAAAGACACAATAAAGTAATTTTTCTTTATAATACTGTCAAGACTCATACTACAAATTGCGATCACCAAAACTTAGACGAACTGAAATGGTACAAGTTACTTCTACTTGACCTCTTTGAGCTGATGTCGCTGTTTTTGTTTATCGTTTTTATGTGTAGCGTTATCATTAAATCATTTCAATGTCATTTATATATGTCACTAAAGAATGGGTCAGTTTTCAGACAGTCCCAAAAGACGAAAATTCAATACTCTGTTAGAAGAAAAAAAAAATAGCAGCTAACAATGAATATCACTTGGAATGAATGAACACTTCTCAGTTTTCTTGGTGAATAAGCAATAAATAAAAGCAAACTAAATTTATTGATAATCTAATTAAGAAAATTTTTAGAAATATTAAATATTTGAAAGACTTTCTTTAGTTTTAGATAAATGTTTTTGTTTTCGACCAACCATTTCATTTGCAAGTTTTCAACAATACTTTGATCCAGTACTTTTGAAAGCTGTGAAGCTGTTCTTTGTTAATATCAAGCAATCGTAAGTTATTAGTACAAATCTTTTGGTATAAATCCATTATTTAGGAACTTGTGAACTTTTAAAAACAAAAAAAAAATTATTAGTGATAGAACTAAACAAGATGACAAATGCAGCCGTCCTTGCTGTTGTTTCATTAATACCGAATGGCGTTAGGGAGGTAATATGGCGATAAATTAATCGAAACATATTTTTTTTTTAGCTTAATAGATAACTTAAACTCTGTAGAATATATAGAAAAATTGCATTAGTTGAAAGAAACATTTGAAGGCCTTCCAACATAAATCTTTTCCTTGTTGATTTCTAATTTTCCACTAATCGATGATTTTAGCAAGTGTTTGTGTTCATTTAAATGTACTATCAGAAAAAAGAAAAAAAAACACACTTCAGTAAAATTAAATTCGCACCATTAGATTGTGAGTAACGTAAGACATTATTTACAAAATATCAGAAGAATTATTTACGAAAAATTATTTACAAGATATAAACAAGATATGAACCTATTTATAGAAACCAGCTTTCATCGTCAGCGCGTATTTGCTAAAGTTACATCTCCAGCTTATTGGTAATCGTTGCCATCACATCTCATTGTTTATCGTTAAGTTGAATAATACTTCACTTTTATGCGCTTCAAGACAACTAATTTTCTGTGTTATTAAAGTAGCTATTTTGTGATTAAGTTTCTAAGTGTATAAAAACCATACAAAATGTAAAAGAAGCTTTTTCCTTGTTCTTATATCAAAAAAATTCGTGATTATTGAAATTTTTGTAAATCTTTATTATTAATAATTAATTGATTTTGGGCAAATGATGTTGCGAGTTTTTAGCATAACGAAATTCGACCCCATATAGAAAAACACGCCTAGAGAACTTTGGCCGCACTAATCTGGAGTGTACTACTCTTCTCGTTGTTGTTAATGAACATTAATATTTCTGATTAGCAGTTTATTGTCTCATATATTTAGTGTTACTTATAGTCGAATTAGGCTTCCATCCTTATGACGATATCGAATAAGTGACTCTTTTTGTGCGCAACCTTAAACGGCCAGTTGTTTCCCCTTACGACATGCATATTTTATCTTAGAGATTGAAGAACTGATAGCTAGTGAAGGACAATACTCTGAAAAAACACCTAATGTACGTTTCTTCTTCGCAATAAATTCTTAATTTTGTAATAAGAAAATGGCCGAGACTTATTTGTATTCCTATTATTATTATATTTTTCTTTTGGATTGGTAGTTTCATGTCAATATTCAATGGCTACAGAATTAGACGTGTGTTTGTAAAAATAAAAAAATTAATTTTATTTTCATGCCATGACATCATAAAATTTGGATCTTTGTAGCTACGAGCCGGAGGCAACCAACCAATAGCGCGAATATCGTGTGAAAGCTGGATCAAGACTGAAAACATTGTGCGCAAAAGTCACTCAAAAATTAAGGTTATGTTGACAGTTGTATTTGATTACTGGGGTGTTGTGTACGATGAATTTTTTCCGTCGAGACACACTGTTAACAAACAATATTAATATAATAAATTATAATAATATAGTTTTCACTTTCTATTTTTTTTTTGGTTTGTAAAATAGGTATGGAAGAAGCCTTTAATTTCAGATTTTTATCTCCAGTATCTTGGTTATTTTTCTTTTTGTTTGACTAATTAGGTTATGTGGCTTTCTTCTTGAACGTTCGAGAAGATAGTGTGCTTTTCACTTTACAAACAAATTCACCTTATTTTTTTTGATAACGGCACTCCCTTCCACCTTTCGTAAATATTGATTTAAAAAATCAATTTTTTGAATGACATAAAGTATTTGCAACTCATCTAAACCTATTTGAATGTCATTCTTAAATGGATAAGGTAGCATTTAAAATAACAGTAATAAAAGTAAATAAAAGTTTCGATTTTCATTAGTAGCGCTTTTAATATCAAAATTGTCAATTCAAATATAAATTATAATCAATTGCCCTTTAATGATCTACAGACCATTAAGTATTCATTCATACACATGTATATACAAATTTCGATCACAGGAGTGGGTATTATGCATGCATGTGTGTAAAAACCAAAGTGCTGTCAAATTTTTTATAATTTATAGGTTTCATGCGCACTATATAGAATATTTGGCGTATTCACATTTATACGTTAGTGTTAGTTGTTAAATGTGAGTTTCTCTGTATAAGAGAAATTATATTAAATATTATCAAATCAAATCATAAACTATTGAATTGTAAAAAATTTACAGTTATTTTCACGTTAAATCACTGCAAAGATATTTGGCTCCTAAATGGTCATACAAAACAAGACAGAGAGATAGAGAGAGAGAGAGAGAGAGAGAGAGAGAGAGAGAGAATGAAAGAGAGAAAGAGCGAGAAAGAAAGAATGAGGAAGTAAAAGCGAAGATTTTGAGCTGCACTAATGCATTCGAGTCACGTTATTTTTTCATGTCCGACTTTTTTCTCTTCCTTTTCTTTTTATTTTTATTTTTATTATTATTATTATATTCTTTTTGTTAAGATGTTATCACAAAAATCACGTTCATGTTTCTACTTAACTTTGCTTTTGATTTGATGATGCTGATGTTGTTGCCTTGGTTGGCTTTAACGCGCTACACGCAGAGAAGGGGTTAAAGTAATGCCAGAGGTTGTCTATGCCATTTGCACGAATTGGAAAATGACTTTATCTTAAGGACGAATATACATATTTATATGTAAGTGTATATGTACCCACATTTTACACTTATTGCGCTATATATAGGTGCTTGTGTGTATTAAAAAAAAAAAAAATCTCTGAGTATTCTATGATTTGTTTATGGTTTGTGGCCATTAATAATAACGCTGCTCCAACAGATTTCTTCTTATTCCGTTTTTAAGTTGATCACTACGAAATGTGTAAGAAAAAATAGAAAATATTACATTTAGAAATGCTTTGCTGTACTTTCTCTGATGTACTATACGATTTTTTTTTTTTAAATATTTATGTAATTCCAACAAATTTTGTTACTTTAATTTCTTAGTTTAGTTGGTTTAATGGTTTAAGTGATCTTAAAAATGCGAAAACTAAAAAATTTTTCAATTTAAAAGATTTAAATTACTATTAATTTCAAATTTGTAGCAGATATGTGTTCAAAATATTTATGTATGTATATAATATATAATATATAATGTACAATATATAATATGTACTGTATTGATAATACATTCCGTTCACTGCAACAGGATAAAGAGCAGTACTTTCGCAAAATTATGATCTAAAGACCACATAATGATATCAGTCGTTTTGAGGAGATAGGTTCTTCAAAATAGTTCGAAATGAAAAACGACAAACCACATAACTCAGAATAATTCAGTTTAAAAAAATCTTGATCATGGGCCGTTGTACATAATTTTCAGGCTTTAGATCAAGACCGTTGAGCTACAATTGACATTTACAGCTGACCTCATTGGAACACGAGTTGGAGTCTTTACATCACTAAAGTACAATCAAAATACGCGATTTTTTTTTTTAATTTCAATGTATTAATGATTCGTGAGAATGACGAAAAGTCGCGGGAATTTTGTGGACAACCTGCAACGCGTTGTGCGTAGGCGTTCGTGTGTGTATGTGTGTGTATCTAAATTAAAAATCTTTGATTTTTTTTTTTCTGTTTGAAATCTCGTCGCATTAGCCGTTATATGTTGACAGCTCAAATATGACGCGAAATTTGAAATTACATCTCTTGTTGAAAGACCTGATAGAATGGTGAACAGCTGGAGAGGATAATTTAATACGATTGGAAATCAAGCTGAATAAAAGTATATAATGGTGTTTATGATTCGCAGTGTATGGTATTATAAAGAGAATAATGACGTTAGTACACATATTTTCAATCTCTAGACGATGAGTATAAAAATCAAAAAAAAAAAATATCAGCGTTACCGTGTTAATTGGAAACCATTCGTTAAAACTATAAAATTGAACTGCATGCTATTTTCATTAACTATTAAAATTTCTTCTGGTCTCTAGCTAATTGGTTTGGAAACATAAATTAAAAGTCGAAAGCAATAGAGAACAGGATAAAGCGAACATTTTCGGTTTGTAACGGTAAACGAAATTGTATCGTTAGAACTCATTACAACTACACAAGAAAGTTTTTATCATAGCAATAAACTTACTTTGCACGGTGCCCAGTCGCACAACACGTTAATTGGTATTGGTGTCGTATAATGATGGTCTTCTGTTTCAGTACTAAAAAAAAAAAAAAAAACTTAAAACGTAGTCGTAACTGTATATTTTATATCCTTTACTTCTCTTACATTTATTTCTTTTATACCGCTAACGTATATGTATGTGCTCATGTATACGGTTGGTTGGTTTATGTTAAAGACGCTGAGTGGTGTATGCTTAAGTTCTCGAATTACAATTGGTAATAATTTCCTGTACATTTTCTTTTATGCAATCGGAAAAGTTTTTTTTTTTTTCTAGATAGTTTATAAGAATGAGAGAAATTTTAATTCAATACTTAGGTATGTATTGCCTGTTCTTCTGTAACTTTTTTGTTTATTATTTTTTTTATTTTCAAGTCAATCAACATCGACTAATATGATATCTAAAAGTGATTTTTAAAGAAGTTACCATATATTTTTGTGATATATAGTCTACTCCGATCCATAATAGTAAGATTTTACGAAAAAAAAATTCACCAAATGGCTTGATATATGTAAACTTGCATATATTATAAAGTGGGCTGAATGAAAATAGGTACCGAAGTGAACATAGTTTAAGAAACTCTAAAGCTCTATTGAAAATCTAGGTCGAGGATTTTTCTATCCCTACTTGCAATAAGGGTATACTAAATTTGTGTGAACGCGTCTAATACCCATCAAGATTGTAAATAGACTGAAATATAGTAAAAAACTTTTCCGAATCGATTTTTGAATATGTGTGTCCCTCGAACCGCCTGTATGTTTGTCGGTCGGTTTGACTATCTATTGAACCGTCTGTCCGTTGGCAACTTCGCCTATCCATCGGCCCATCAGCCACTTGATCATGCGTCCATTGGCCATCAGTCTGGCTGCCCAACAGTCCTTCTATTTTGTATTCATTTGATGTCTGTTCTTGCACTTTTGCATTCGAACTATAGCTCGTAATTTTCGACGAAGTTTTGACTTAAAAACGTGCCTAATGAAAATGAATGGGATCAGATTTTTTTTTTGAGGATATTTTCCTGCAAAAAACTTTGTTTTAAAAATGTTTTTCATATAATAAATAAATAAATATTGTTAATGTTATTATGTAAAAAACATTTTTAATTTTTTTTATAATTCATTTCGACAATAATCCATATATTATAGTATATGTTAGCGTAAAATTACGTAAAATCAACTTGAAAAACTTGTTTGATGATGGAATCTCATATTAAATGCCGGCTCTTCTTAAATACGAGACTTTATATACCAGCAAGATTTAATTATTAGTATTTTATGGTGAAAATTAGTTTAGAATAGCGATTTAAAAGATATTCATTGTGCTAAATTTGGAGTACACAGGTCTATTTTTCGAAATCTTTGCACACAAAGGTTTTCCCGAAAGGTACCTCTTAATATCACAAAAAGGTCTAGTCTTCGGTATATTATAACAAAAAAAAAAGAGATGATGGTGCAGAATATTTATATTGGTCGGTTGTAGTATGGGGGATTTTAAATGTTTTCGAGTTTATAGGAAATAATAACAAAAAATAGAAAAAGTTCGTTTCATTCAACAAATAGTTCAGGTGTTGATTAATGATTTTGTTTCTAACTAGTAAAACAATCGAAGGTCTTCTCTATATTGGTTCTTTTTTTTTTGTTTGGTTTAAAAGTTTTAACTATTTAAAAGATAATTTTAAAATAGCATTCAAATACAAAGTAGATTTTTAAGAGATTCTTTACCTTGAAAATCTTCCATCAATAAAAATTTAAGTATTAACAATTATTATTCCTAAAAAAGTTAACTATCGTAAAATAAATAAATAAATATCATAGCGATGTTGTACAATTTATGACGAAGTCATGGAGATTCTAATATATTTACGATGATAAAAAAACAGCAACAACAACAAATTTGATTCAACTCACAATTTAATCCAAAAATTTCTAAATTCTGTAATTGTTTGTCTTCTGTTATTTCCTATTATGTCCAATTATTGTTAGTTCTCGTTGTTGCCTGTGTAAAAGAAAAAAAAGAAAAAGAAAATTGCTTATTTACCGCAACTTCGTAAATACATACTTTCATATAATAGTAATAATAATAACGCAACTTGCAAGTATTGAATGATTAAATGTGATTTTCCCACAAACAAGTAAAGAAAGTTTTATAGGCAAGCACTTACGCACACCACCGCAATCATGTATTGGTATTTTTAGTTGAATCAAACCAACACACAAACTCAATCAAATGCGGTTTGCTGATGACTGCCTAAATTTTGTACTCAACACAATTGTATAACAATAATACAAATAATCGAGAACAGGAAAGAATGTTAACAAACTTACAACAATAACAAGAACAACAACAAAATAAAGTTATTATCGTCACTTGTAATATATATATATATATATATATATGGGTGTGTGTGTACGTATACGTGTATACATATCTATTTGTAAACATATACCTTTGTATTGGTGAACATATATGCGCGCGTTACAATTCTTGTAGAATACATTGAGAGACCTTTAAAGGTGCTTGCCGAACAAGTGCCATTTTCGCACATATGTATGTTCTTATATTCGCCACAAGGGTATACTAAGTTCCTTATGAATAGAAATGAATCAAGGGGAGGCATAGTGTATATAGATATATATATATATGTGTTATTTAGTCAAAACTTATTTAGCTGTTTATTTACGATTTTAAAGCGGCTTTTTCGATCTATTTAATGTTAAGTTAAAATGAAAATTTCATTAATTCTGTTAATAGATCGTTGAGGAGATCCGTATATTTCAAATGAAACTGAAAATTATAAATTCGTTTTTATTTGTTATAGTTTGGGGCTTTTAAACACAGATACAGATATGCTGGTCTCTTTTGGGTGAAAAAAGAAATACTAAACATAAAACAATAAAAAAAGAGAAGAGAGGGTGTTTTTAGATTCGATTTTAACCATAATAAAATCATATTATTTTTTTTCATTTGTACACATTAAAATACTACAGGTACGTTTGTATAGGTTATGTATACTACATACGTGCATGAAGGTTTATACTTTCAGTTTGACTAGTATTTCATGTTAAAGATTAAATTTTTTTTAAATTTCCAAATGTTTTTAAAAAATAAAAATATCATATCCCGCGTAACGACGGAATTGTTTTACGATTGCCTTGCGTTATCCTTAATAATAGCGCATTCATTATGTTTTAATCGTATATAGAAAATTGTAGTTGTGACGAGAGCCATAAGCGTTTACTCGTTTAAAAGTTTTTATTTTAATAATAATTATTAAAATATACATTTTTGTTTCAAAATTTCCTTATTAGAGAAATACTCAAATTTGATAAATATGGTAGTAAGTATCAGAAAATTCGATCTAAACCAAATATAATTTATTGTTATTTTTTATTTGGTTTTATTTATTTATTTATTTGTTTTTTTTTTTTTTTTTTTTTGTTAAGAGAAAAGCAAATACTTATTGAAGGCGTGGAATATAGAAAGTTTATCCATATTACATTATAGGTTAACGAATTACTTTATAACTCAATTGTTCCACATCGTTATTGTATTCTATTTTTTTTTACGGTTGTTAGTTTGGCACGAAATTCGTGCCACAAAGCAAAGGAGAAATTGAATTTTCTAATCTTCGTCAAATTTTATAAATTTTTATCTAATTCGTTAAATTAGAAGTAAAAAAATTAAAAAAAAAATAATACCAACTCTCTGTTGACAGGATTTATTTTGTGCAGGGATTTGAATTTAAAAAACATTAGAAAATAAATCAAGATCTACTATATGTTCTATGAATTTCTTTGAATTGAAATTATTGGGGAAATTCTTAAACTCTACGTACGTCGGTCTCATAAGATGGTATCATGGAGATCAGTTTTAATGGTGCAACAGTTTTACTATCAATTGTACGCGGAACAGACAAGTTCCTTTGGGAATTCTAGGCTATACGTAGCTCGTGAAATATACGCATAAACGAGAAGTCAATTTTTTATTAATTTTTTGGTTCATAGTGAGTTTTCATCACTTTTTTCAAATTGAGATGTAGAACAAGCAAGTATCCGCCGATTTCACATAATATAGGCGAGTTTCCTAGATATCAGTTGATCGCATAAGTTCGTGCTCGGTATTCATAGGGTGGCGTTAAAATGTACCGCCTTCTTAAAATCCGGTCATTTTGTGTGCTTTTGGTTGCATGCATTGAAAGTGTTATAGCGCCTTGTATCAGTTCATTGTCAAATAGTATTGAAATTTAAATTTAAGAAAATAGGTGAATGATTGGATCGCTGTCAAACCAAAATCATTCTTTCGATGCGTTATCGCCATATTGCAACTAATATAGGAAGAATTATAGAAAATAATGGATTATTGGATATTTTGATTAATATATACTATACCAAATTTTTCTGAACAAATGCCTTCTTCACGTGAAAAAATGGTCAGCATATATTCAAGAACAAATGTCATAGTTTGTATATTTTATATTATGGTTTTTTCCAACCTAGTGGAACCATCATTAAAGAACGCTATTAATAGTTATTGTTGAAATTGGAATGCAACACTTGCGCAATATATCAAAAATCATGATATCGTGACTTTTCAATATGACAAAATTCGTTTCGATATAGAAACTCGCCCAGGAAATGCTAGTAGCATTACAAAGAAGCCGGAAATTAGGTCAATTCTCGGATCACTTCAAAAGAAGAATGCCGTCTGAAAAAATAGGGAAAAATCCTAGCTAACGGTGGACAATACTTTGAATGAAATACATTGTACTAATTTCTATGAATAAAACTTAAATGTTACAAAAAAAAATTAAATATTATGTCGTAGTATATCAATAGAATCTCTCACGAAGAGTGTGTATTTTACTAAGAGAAATACTTCTTAAAAGTTGAAAAAAGGAGACAACTTAATCAAAATAAATTGTTTAATTTATTTTGAATAAATTGTTTAATTTATTTTGAAGCTTAGACATTGCAGTTATATATTCTAAGTAAAATGTCGCATCTCCACCACGGTTTTGAACACACTAACGCAAAATTTGATCGTCTTGAAACTTTATGCATACGCCTCGTACTTAATGTTGGGCGCAACTGCTACGATATTTTCTTTATTTCGCGCTTTGCTTTCCTTTAATAGCTTCTGATAGTAATGTGAAGTCCTGTTTAAACGTGGCCACAGTGCGGGGTATCGGTTGAATAAAGGAACGGTGATGGCAACCCAATCCACTGGTGACGACCATCTACAATTAAGTTGCCATTTTGGCAATATTTTTCAATGATTCATAAAGAATCATGATTCACTGCATAATGAAACTGCAAAATTGCATTATGGATATAACAACTGAAAGTATACAAAAAGATATATTTGAAACTGAGAATTACAACTTTAAAAGCTTCACTCTTACTGAAAGATCTTAGATATCAAAACGTTCAGGCGATCTTGTACTACGTACATTAGTAACGGCTTCGCTGCCATGATTTTGGGTTTTTTTTAACAGTTGCGGAGTCTTAGTATTTGTATTATTTTTTTTTTATCCAGAGAAATAGATCCTGTTCCCTTTTAATGAGGCATTGGCCATTTTAGATATAAACAGTAATATCTTATATCAGAGTAAATATAATCTAATCTTAACTAAATGATATATTGGGGGATGAAGGTATAAAAGAGAAACTTAACTTTAAAGATCTTACTATAACTTTCTTTAAATAAATTTTTTATGTATTCAATTGTATTAGTGTATAAATATACAGTTGACACGAAATAATTGCATCTTTTTTTTTTTATTTTTACCTAGCAAAACAGTAGTAATTTTATAATAATAATATCATGAAGAATATTCTAAAGTAGTGAGAGTTTATTTGCAGATTTAAATTATCT
Source organism: Glossina brevipalpis (assembly GCA_000671755.1). Taxonomy (NCBI): domain Eukaryota; kingdom Metazoa; phylum Arthropoda; class Insecta; order Diptera; family Glossinidae; genus Glossina; species Glossina brevipalpis. The sequence continues at coordinate 2,269,486 of KK351012.1, forward strand.
AAACTTTCTGGAAATTGCGACTTCCGAAAATTAAGCCTCTTTTTGATAGCAGCGCGTTGTTAGCATAACATTTTATTTGCATATGCAAGCTTTTTTTCATTCACTCTTGTTAGACTTTGGGAAAAAAAATACAGTTTCGTTAATTGGTATTATTTACTCTAAGAATATGTGGTCTATTCTTTGATTATTCTGCTGCGTCATAAACGATAAGCCGGCTTATTCAAATATATTATATTTGGTGTTCTCTTAAAGGTGGTTGTGATTTGTTAATGTATATATAATATATATGATATATATAATAGTTTAGTCTTATAATAGGATCGAATAAATTTTGCTTCTTCATTGAGCCAAATTTGCAACTGTTTAGTTGTGAACTGTATGTAAAAATGTTTTCTCTATTTATTCATTTTACAACTTGTTCGCTTTTGTGGTTTAAAAGGCCATTAAAAATGTAATTATGTTGATAAATACTTATTTTCTTACTCTAGAGAAATGAAAATGAAAAAAAAAAAAAAAAATGAAAAAATGAAGAAGAAGAGTGTAGAGAGAAAGTGCACAACTTTTGTTTTTTCTTTATCTTCATTTTATAACATGGATGGTTGAATTTAAGCATAATATTTTATCGTTTGCTACTTCGCCTGATGCCAGGAATGTTTGTACAGTTGAACGTTACGGCATTTTGACGTAATGCCGCTTATATAGATTTGCAAAGCACCATTTGCACACACATTTCTGCCTTTCATTCGATCCTATTTATACTCTTTTGGGTTGGTCTGGTGGATTTTTCTTACTTTCCTTCTCTTTGCTCCCTTTTTCTTTACCACTTGACGTTTTACAGCCCTTAGTTGAAGGTACAAAAAATGCTCTTTTATTTGTTTTCATCAACTTAACGAATTCTTAACTGTTGCTTTACTTTCTCCATCATTATAAACGTTTAAAGCGGATAAATTTGCTATAAGTCACTTTTTCAAGTCATTTATTTTCCACAATTTATTTTATTTCTGACTATTTTTTTTTATTTAAAAATTCTATTTATTTACAAAATGAATTTTAAAACGCATTTTTTTAACAATTTTAAAAAATCTGACAGTGTGAATAAGAACCTTTTTTAATTGAAATTTCAATACAATTTTCTTCTTTCGATAAAAAAAAAAAAAAAATTAAAAAATAAAAATAAGCTCCACGTGTGCGTTAAAAAAAAAATATAAAAAAATGAAAAAAAATAATAAAAAAGAAAACAAATTAGTTTTCATTAGTTTTTCATTTCCTTTATTTCAGTTGGATGCGGAAATTAAAATACTCGCCTGCCTGACCTTTTTGAGCTCTTCAATAACACTGAAGAGATCTGAAAAGCAAACGTGTTGAAAATATTCACCACCATTATCAAATGCCATTGCCAGTGGGTATTTTAAAATCTAATTAACACAAACTTCCGGTAAATAAATAAAAAATGCATAATGATAAAAACAATTCAGGGGAGTTTCGTATTGATTCTTATTCTCAACACGTTTTCACATATGGATAGAAAGAATCATTTTGCACACTATGTACGAGGTGTCATATTACAATCAATATGTATCTAAACTGGTAAATATTTAAGGAATTGTGTTAGGTAATGAAAAACTTCGTAGGGTCTTCTATTAAATATTCAAATAAGATCTTTCTTATATTTTGCGTTGAATCATATGTGCTATTTTAAGTGATAATCGTTTGCAATTTTTCTGAGAAGACCGCATAGTACCATCGCAGTAGAACTTCTTTCCGAGTTTTCTGGGCGAAGACTGCTAAAGGCTACTCCATTCGTTATATTCCCAAGATCTAGCCCGCAGTGACTATTAATGCTTTGCAAATCTCAAAAGGATACTCCAACGAAAAGGATTTGAATCAAATGATAAGTTCATTGAAACTGAAATATATTTTAAGGATCCCGAAAAATTGTTATATAAAAAAGGAATCGAAGAGAAAGAGAAGATTTAAAATGATTGTGTGTGCATCACTCACCGGTGACTGTGCTTTTTTTTTTAGATACGTATAACACACGATACTTGTCAGAAAGAAGTCGTGAGAGAAAGGGAGTGGCCGTAGTCTGGGAGGTGTATGCCTTTATAGACCAAGCACCCACTGCAATTATGCTCATTCATTAATCATAATTTGCATATAGTCCAACCAACTTAATGATGCAGCCTAGGAAGTACTTCTTAGAAGTTCCATAATTTTCACGGGGCGGGTCAGTGAAAGCATTAGATCGAAAGCCATTTTGATCGTCACTTCTACCTACTCAGGTATCAACCAAGATCTTACCGGGCTTGGTTTCGATGTTTATTGATAGGCTTTATTCATAGGCCTCCATCGGTGCCTATCCCTACTTAGAGTGGGACGGCGTCTGCTCGTCCTGTCGCCAAAGATTCGTGGGGTTATGCGACCTTTTTCGTCGCCTCCCCCCTTTAGTGCTCTTGATCGTTGACTCCTTATTTGTTACTCGCAGCTAGCCTACTAATATACTGCGAGGTACGTGCAGGCCGATCACAAACCCTCATCATTGATCTCCCACAGTAGCTCGAGCTAAGCCCTGTGTGTGTGTGTGTGTGTGTGTGTCTAAAGCATTGAGCGTACCTTGTAATTCAATGAATAACAAAATGACTAAATGAATATACTCAGCACCGATGTCAAAAACTACAAAGTCAGGTATTAATATATAATATATTAGAGGCAGAAAGGCAAACTTAAATGAAACGTCACAGTTACGCACAGAATTCTACAGATGTTTTTTGTCATATTTATTCTAAAAGTAGTAGACTTTATAATTAAGAATAGGTATAACGCACATACATATAAATTTCTTTTGTCTTTCATAGGCAACCCGTTTTACAACATATGGGTTTATAAAGACGTCATAAATAATGGGTAAGTATACGTTGGTAAGCATGCTTATGTGTGTTTCTAAGACTAAGTTTTAGTCCCATGTTGATAATAAAGAAACTTTCTATGCACACAAAATGTGGCTAAATGTTACAAAACAATTTATAGAAAATTAAATATTAATGTACAACATATTACTAAGATAACGCATATATTTGTATGGACTTAATCTCAAATGATTTCGTATGCAATTTAAATGAATGAGAAAATCATATTCGGTTTTGCCGAATCTTTTATACCCACCAAATTTATCTGAAAAAAGAGACAAAATCTAAATTTTTGCAAACTTTGCAGCAGACTTTTTCTATTTTTATGGAATAACGGAGAAATTTTTATTTTGCACTCTATGAGCACTAAGCAAAACAGCCAGAAAAAGAACGTGTTTTCACCTTATTTTATGCTATATCTCTTTGACCCATTTTCAATAGCAACTTATATGAAAGAACTTCCAATGTTTCTGCTAAATTCGAAACCGAGATCTTTATTTTTAGAGTCAAGAGAATGTTTGCCACAAATATTACGCAGATAAGCAGACAGACAATGGACAGACGAACAGATGGATACGTCTAGGTAGATTCCGAATTTCACACTGATCACGAGTATATACACTTTATGGGGTTTTTGAAGCATTTTTCTTAATGTTACAAATAGTTTCGCAAAAAAATTAAACACCACACACTATTTATTATATCAAGTGGGCGTGGTCAAGAAAAGTGGAATTTTGTATAGATTTGCCTGCTATGAGTTATGAGTACTAAACAAAAAACCGCACTTGTCTATCTTTGAAGCAGAGATGCTCTTAGCGTACGTTGTATTGTGGGCATATCCTTTGACCGATTGGGTTCGTTTTCAATATCAATTTGCGCAGGAGAACCTTTTAATGTTTTTCGCCAAATTTAAGGACAATATCTTCATTTTTTGACAAAGAGACGGACAGACAAACAGACGGACAGAGAAACAGACGTACATGCTTAAATCGATTCTAAATTTGATGGTGATCATGAATATATACACTTTGTGGAGGTGTCTCAAGTTCCCTTCTGAGCATTACAAATCAAATAACAAAATGGATATACTCCTCACCTTCGGTGGTCTGTATAAAAATGCTTCCTTAGTGCATGTGACCAACTATCCGTTTGCTATTTAAAAATTTATTATTTTTTTAATTCAAATAATATATACTTAATACGTTATCACTTTCAAATTTTTAATGCGCATTGATGCACAATGACGGTCGGCAGAGTCGAAGTAGAGTCAATCTATTTCTTTCAATTTGCAAAAAAAAAATAAGTTTTTCATAGCATTTGAAAACGTAATATACAAAGAAAAAAATTAAAAATAAATAATAAAATTAGGAAAAACTAAAACAATTTATTTTACATAAAAGATGATAACGTTTCCGCTTAAACAATAAAATAAATGTAATAATTATACACAGTATTATTGAAGGCATCTTGTGAATAAAACAAATGTGTCATCTGAGATCTCTTCGTGGAAAAATCATGCATTCCTCTGCTTTTTCTACTATTTTTCCTCATTATAAGGAGAACTTATGAGACAATAAACAAAAATGGCAAACAAAATGAACAAAACAAAAATTATTTATAATGTGCTTTTCTCTCTCTTCTAACCTCATTTAGTGTGTCATCATACATATCATACATATGTAAGATACCTGTGTAAAAATTTAAATTTAATTAGAAGCATTATAGACTTACAGTTATTTATGAAAAAGAAAAAAAAAACTAAATTTGGAAATGATATTAAAGTATATAAATACATGATGCATTCTATTCATTCATTTAATTTATTTATTCCTTTATTGTTGTGAGTTATTATTTTTTTTTCCATTTTCGTTGTTGTTGTTTTTTCCATTTTACCAATTTATTTACTTCGCTACAAACATTTACAAAGAATTTAAAGGATTTACTATGTATTTGCGATTTTATCTCATGCAACGCATGTGCGCTAACATTATATCTGCTTAGGGTTCTTGCTTGTCTACTTCCATTACGTACACATACAGGGGAGCAAACATAAACATGATATTTAAGTTTTTTTAATTTGTTAGTATGCGCCTGGTTTTTGTTTGTTAACTTCGTCATATATATATATATATATGTATATATATACTGTTAGTAGTAATTTTTTGTTATAAGAATCTTGTGTTTTACACCTATGAGCCAAATTGTTACGAGAGTATATTAAGTTTGATATTCTTTTTGAAGCATTAACGAAAAAACTTGAAATTCTAATAATAAAGTCAAAGATACATTCAAAGAAAGATTTTATGATCTATTCTGCTTTGAAATTTTGCTTCTGGATAAAGAATTATATAAAAAATTATAAGTATTATGAGAGTCATTCTCCTTCTATGCTTACGAATCCGCGATGCCTTGTCACTTAGATAAAACAAGATATTAAACATTAGTAGAGTAAGTAAGCAGAGTAAACTTGAAATCTTCCAAATAAACCAGTTAAACCAGTTAAAATAGTATTAGCCAAGTAATTATTTTTAGACTATTTAAAAGCAAAATCATTAATCCCTTTGTTAAAAAGAATTTCTTTTATAAGATAATTTTTATAAACGAGTGTAAAAATTATCTTATCTGCGCACATATGATGGAGAACTTGAGGCGAATAATTAAACAGAAAAGAGTACATAAACAGAAATATTTTCGCGTTAGCCAATGTTCTTAACTTAATAATCTTTAGATGTTCTATCGATTTAAGGAATTATTATGTCGAAAATCATATCGTTTACGGGATATATCGGAAATAAGTTGTCATTGTTGTTATTGTTGCTAAGGTCTCTATGAAACAATATTTTTTTTTTTTCATTATATATCGAGATATTGAGAAATATTCTGGATTTTTTATTTTTTACATAACTTTTATCGAGCATCAAGCATCGAATCGAATGTTGCAAACTGTTTAACGAAATTAATATACCGTCAAATTTTATGGATGGATAATATTTTATTACGTTTATTTGCTATAAAAACAAAATGATATAATGCAAAATAGAACAACGAAACACGAACGTATACTTGATTATAAACATATATATATATATTGCAGCATCGTTCAACTGTTCATATTGGTATGTAAGGCATGTAAAAGTCGTTGAAAAAAACCAACAACTATTTCATTTTATTTCTAGTGAGATGTGTCTTTATTTTTTTAATTTATCCATTCATCTACAAATGTTTCTATTGTTTTTTTTTTGTATAACCACTACTGTCGCATGTAAATTTTTACATTTACATGCATATCTGTATAAATAGTCGTACGGCTTAACAGTAGCCAGTATAACATTATGCAGTTGGATATGTTTGTCCTTATAAATGCAATAATGGCTGGCTTGTTAATTCAATTGTTACACTTGTAACAGTTTATAGTTACAAACAATTTAAAAAAGCATAAAAATAGCATAAAATATTATATTTAATATTGTTTTAAGAATAGAATAATATTCAAGGATCATTTTATGATCGCTAGCTTTGAGAGAAATTCTTTTCATTATGAAAATTAAAAATTAAAAACCAAAAAAAAACTTAATATATATACTTTTAGTATAGTATATGAAATGTTATAAATTGGAAAATAGATTCATTTTCAAATAAGATAAGAAAAACAAAAAAAAAGGAAAAACAAATTTGTTTGGAGAAATCAAAATTTCGGTATTAAAAATCGATTTTAAAGTTGAAAAGAAAATGAAGTTCGTAGTATAAGAATTTATTCAATTTACGATTTCATGTACTGTTACAACGCACAAGGGGAGAAAGATGATAATAAAACATGACCAAGAAATTGAATCTAAATTCATAGATGTCAAGTCTAACCGATGGGTGTCCTCTATTCGCTTTAAGACGAGTACATTCTCCTCGTTTCTGCTGGACTTTTTTTTTATTTGTTTTTTTTTTTTGTTACACTCTCTCGCAACAATTATTTTGTTTTATGTTGTCATTGTTGTCGTCGGTTTTGTTTTTGTTCTTATATGTCTTTGTTCTCTTATATTCTTTATTTTTTAAGTTTTGTTGTTGCTTTGTTAATTTATTTCAGTTTGTTTTCTGTTGCTTTTTTTGGTACTAAGCGTTATTTTGCTATTAAAATATTTTAATTGAAAAATTAAAGTGACTGACTTTCAGTTTTCCTGTCTTTTATCTATAACAATATAAAGAGAGAAGAGTATTAATGCTAAGTATTATTAAAAATTTACAAAATATCACTTTCCTTCTATCCTCTTATCTTTTTTTTGGAAAAAATTTCTTTCTCAACCGGTCACATATATAACCACTATCATTCGTATCGTAACAAATCGTTAGATATTAGCATTGAATGAACTGTTACAGAAATTTGAATTTTTTTTACTAGTAAGATAAACAGAAACCAATATCATTCCGACGAATAACATCAAAAATATAGAGTTGGATTGAGATGTTAGAGAAAAATAAGTGCATGATTTATCAGATAAACATCAAGTATTAATTTAATACAAAATGTTAAGCAATTTGCATTACAATTACTGAGGACAAGAAAGACGATGAAATCAGAAGGTTTTCGACTACAAGACAGAGACGATCTTCTTTCCAGATAATTTCCAAATATTTGTTAATTTGCGATATCAATTAATTAAGGGAGACTTTCACTCGAACAGCCTGGAAAAAAGATTTTTTGTTTTTTTTTATTTATTTAGATGGAAGAAAATGTAATAGAATGAAAATATTCGAAGAAGTTTTTAAATATTTTTTAAATATTAATTTAAATACTAAAAAAACAATTTATTTTTGAAGACATGGCAACACCTCGTCAGACACATATTTAAATTAAAGGGTCTTATAGCGCGAAATGTAACTGCAACTTTGAATCTAAATAAAGTATATAAACACATTTTTTAAAATAAACCTTTATTAAAGTGAACTAAAAAATGAAGAATGAATTTTATTTTAATCACTTTTATATATATATGTTATATATAAAATCTTTTTATTTTCGTTTTTAGTTCACTTAAATAAAAATTTATGTAAAATAAAATTTTTTTCTATATGAATTATGTGTTCGAAGTATCTATTTTCTAAAACTCTCATTCGGTTAATTTCTGTGGGAGCTGCATTGTTATACAAGGACTTTTCCCTTTTGAGGTCCAATTATCCTATTTGTAAGCCTTCTAATGATTTCACCATACTTTTAACGCGCCGTATGCTTGACCAGCTATATGTATCTTAGATTCCAGGTACACTACTTCACGTTTTGTCGTAGTGCGATGTATCGCGTGGTTTTCTAAAGATTTTTAAATGAAAACTTATATCATGACTTTTAGCTTATTGCATCGTTTTTTCATCTAATCTTCGTCATCTATTGTTAGTAGCGTTCCATAATAACGGTTCCATTCGGTTGGAATAAACTATAATACTCCACACCCTCTTGACTCCTGCCAAGTGGGTCCGCAATGCATATTTAGCTTTGTCGTTCATTTTCAATTGCGAATAAATTTACGATGCGGATATAAATCGACTAATGTTTCAATGATGTTATGTTGATAAAAGCCTAAGCTTACTGTACGATGTCTACTTCAATAGGTAAAAAGAAAAAAGTAATGGGAAATACCAGTGCACTTAATAGAGAAATTCGACGATTTTGATCTTTTTCTACCTAAAAGAACACTTTTCAATTGATATATTCAGTGTATACATAATTGCATTGATGGGATCGTCAAACCCAATGAAACTCTCATTGCAAATGTCAACCGACGTCAAGTGAACAAATTGAATGATGTATTATTGTAAAAAAGACCAACGATAGTGGTGTTAACCGACACAAAGTTATGCTCTTGCATGACATCGTTCGGCCACACGTTAAAGAAGTGGGGGGAAGAATGGGTTGTGTCATGGATAGCCTCAAAACATCGTGAGTTCTTCCGACACGGTATCGCCATGTTGTCAGCAAGATAGAAAGAAGTTGTAGAAAATGATGGAAAATGCTAAAGGAAGTATTAATGTTTGAATTGAGTCAGAATTAGAAACAAGGAAGGAAACAATTACAAGGGATTATGAGGCGAAACATTCTTGAAAAATGGAAAATAACATCTGAGAGTAGTCGAATTGCCGGTAAAAAGCTGAGAAAATGTAAATTAACTAAACTTTGTAGGGTCTATGTCGCATTATCTTTCAGAACTGAATATGAACGTCGAGAAGGGAACCAAAACTAAAGTGGACTTTTACTATTTGTTATATTCACCTAGAATTTTGGAAAACTTATTGGAATATATATTAAAGGAAATTTGCGTTCTGAACTGGATGTGAATATTTAAAAAGAATTTCTTAATCATTGTAACAATTTCTTCTTGTATCCCGTCAGTGGATGAAGTAGCAATTTTCTTTTTGATGACGATGACGAGGATCAATTCTGCTTTTTCCTCCATATAAAAATATAAATTTGGTTGAACAGATTTTCTATATTAATTATGATGTGCAAATTAGATCTGAAAATTTTTACTCTAATCTAATTTATAATACTGTTACAAAAATTGGCCTTTCGTACTTTTACTTTTAAGGCACAGTTCGTATCTCTGGATCGCGAAAAGTTTAGATTTTCGTTATTTACAATTTCCTTTGTTTACAAAGTAATATTTACAAACACAATTATTTCACAATTTATTACAAAGGAATTATATCCTTCAACATCTAGTTATTTCTCAAATATTATTTATCGACTTTTGTTTTAAGCAAAATGCTCTGCTTATAAACCCTACGAATATCATAAACTCTGCATACCCTTCTGCTTTACCTGAATTCGTAGTCTCATTAATCCCTTTTCATGTCAGATTTCGCGGAAATTCTTTACCAATTTTTGCTTTTATTACCAGTTGCAAATATGTGTTTATGACCGTGTCAGGTATAACGTTTAAAGGAATTTCCACTCCCCCCCTAGATTTATCAAATTTGTTATAGTTGCCTTTTATTAGTTTGTGATTTTCGTAATAATATTAAATTATCTTAAGAGATAATCCTTTGCAAAGATAATAATTACATTAATATTTCTAAACTAGACAAAATTTTAAATCGTAAATAGACCAGTCATTAGTATACATTAGTATATAATTCATTCATATAATTATAAATAAAATCTTCATATGCATTTCTAGTAAATATTAAAAAAAAAAAAGTATGCTTTCAAACGTTGACCATTGCCATCAAAAATAAGTCCCTATTATTTTTCTTTTTTCTTTCTTCCTTTTCCTCTTTTTTTCCTTTATTATTATCTTTTAAATTTATATTTAATGTCAGCTATTTTCACTTGGCTGTCATTACTTAGAGTATTATTATCAGAGTATTATATATAATCGTTTGACAACACATCAACGCCAAAATGCGCTGGAGGATCTTTATAAAGAATATGCCATGTTTATTATCCTGTAATGGTAGTTGTCAACTTCGTTTGTAAGTAGCACATACATTCACATACATAGTGCAGCTAAATGTATCGTATTTATTGACATAAACCTACTGTTTGTTTGTTTTCTTTTTTTTTTTTTCAATTGTGATCCCGTAATATGTGTAATTTATTTTGTATGAAGATTTATTGCAACAATCGCGGAATATTTCAGAAAATTTTTTTTTTGTTTTTTTCTTTATACTTTACACATTATTTAATATTAAATAGAAAAGTTTATGTGACAGCTATCATAAAAGTCACTTCACTTGACTTTCGAGATTTGGATATTAAGGATGACCACACCTGCATTTATTCATGTCAATATAAAAATTATGTGTGCACAAATGGGAGCTAAATCGGAATGTTTAAGATAAGAAACCTTTTAAAGCGGCCTATTAAAATCAACTATAAGGCAAAAAAAAAAAATTTTATTATTTTAAGAAAAAACAAAAAACTGTAAACATATATTATGGTCAACTATGGTTCGGTATTCTCTCAATATTATTTTTTCTAATTATTTGTTTCGACATTATGGTACTTGGACATCTTTAATTCTTTTCGAAATTTTGAAATAATTTTTTTTTTTAACCTACTCTTACTATTGTACTGCTTTTAGTAAGGGAACATTAAATGTTTGCGAATGTATGTAACATCAAGAAGGGCTTGAAAAACACTCATTTTTTTTATTAAACAAATCGTTCGCCCAAGTAATCCTGTACTTAACCTATAGGTTCCTATTTTCTTGAACATTAAGAGATTTTAGTCAAAGGACGAATTCTATTGAAAATTGATTGATTTCGATCATTTATACTTTCCGTATATAACGTTCTATTTCTAATTCTACTTTTGCAACGTTTCTTCGAAAAAGCAGTGAAATAAAGAATTTTGACATTGTAATGAATGTGCAAAATGGAATAGGTAAAATATTCAGTTTTTAAGGTCACCAACGTTCTTACAAAAAGTTGACCTTCATGTACTTTATATATACATACACAGCAAAAAGTATTAATTTATAGTTTTTATAAAATTGTTATTTCACCTATAAATTCACTACGGTAATTTTTGGACTAAATAGACCTATTTTCTGAATCTCTCCTATGTAACGATTTTTATGAAAACTAAACATTTTCACGGCAACAAGATGTAATTTATGATACTGACGAAGAAGGTAAAGGTCTTTTCCGAATTGCTATCAGGGGTTTAACGTGGGTACCGGTATTGCAAAGCTTAATCTCACATTGTTGCACCTAAGCACAAAACTATTATCAATAAACGATAGTCGAGGTCTCCTAAGTAGTGGAACAATCCCCACAAGGGGAGCTCCACAAGTCTCGAGGTACTAGAATAAACATTTACTAGGTATAGTCCAGAGTTTCCCTCTGGTCAGGAGCTGACCATTCAGCTACGTCTACAATCACCTCGATACTTCCCGAGGGACCGTACTCACGATCAGGCAGGAGAGCATTCTTCAAGCAGGATATTGGGCAAGCAATACTTACACGTAGCAATCTTTCTTTAAGCAACTTGATCCCCGTGGAATTTGATTGGACCTTCCGGAAGGTGCCTCCTACCATCTTATCTCTTGGATTATTATGTACTTGTTAAATAATCGACACAGCCCATTACCAGCCATGCTCCCATATTCGATACTGCTTCTATGAATCATACACCGCCAAAAAAAGTAGATATGTGTACAATCCCTTTGCAGCAAAGAACGTAGAGAAGAGACTTTCCTTTTTCGTTAGAAAATGGCCATTCTCCCGATTATCACCTCCTACAATCCTCGAGAACCTGTCGTCAGGCATCGATATTTAATCTTAACCTTTTTTTTTCATATATTTTGGTTATGTATGTATATATATTTGTTAACACTATTTATTGTTGGGTGACACTCAGAATTATTCTTAGGGAAATTGTTTATAATATCTGAACTCTTAAACTGTTCTCGTTGTTTTTTAACAAATCATTCAAAGTAGCTTTTAATTAGCTTTAGCAGTTAATTTTAGTGCAGTTTGGTTGCTCAGTGCAAATTAAATAAAAAAGAAACATCCGGAAAATATCGTTCATTTCAGTACACAATCATCAAATATATCTAAACATATGGCCCTAAAATATTTTTAAAATAAAAAAGAACGTGTTTAGTGTATGAGCGTATAAGGCATACAGTGAAACGAAACGGAAGTAAAATAAAATTTCACATACATGGCTATGTTTTTTACATCTACGAAAATGATATAAAATTTCTTTTCACTTTAATTTTTAGTCGGATCACGAATGAATACAAAATCCGCTTTTTTAAAAGAAATCCTATAAAAGTGGAAAATCATGTAATGTTTGATGAAAATCCCTATATAAAGCTAAAAGCCTTTTAACGAAAAAGAGAAAAAGAAAGTTTAATATTATGAAGAAAAAAGAAAATACGATTATATTCAGTTAGAGTCGAATATTTTGATATCCACAACAGGCATATTTTTGTTTTTAAATGAGAAAGCTCAAAAATGGGGCGTATTTAAGAAGGTTATTAAATATATTTTCAAATAATAGAAAAATAAATTATTTTGAAAAAGTATTACAAGCAAGCAACGCTGGAGGAAACGCGTGAGGAAACTTCAATTAAAGAAGCTTTGCGTCTGACACCTATTTTAGAGCAAATTACGATTAAAAAAACAAATTAAAAAATCATTTAACCTACATACCTGACCTGGCTAGGGGAGTATGTAGGATTTTTAGAAAAAATGCATTTTTGGATTATAGGTGAGTTTTTGAAAGAAAAATCGCTGAAACGATCAAAAGAAAGGCATTCTCTTATTAATAAAAATTGTTTATATTAATTTGTTGACAAAATTCTAAGCGTTCCTTTCGAGAAATTTTTTTTTAAATATCGAATAAAATTTCCCGAAAGAAATGAAAAGATATATGTATTGAAAGTTTTAGAATGTGTTATAGATACGTTATTATTTATTATATTTTTACATTAATCTGCAACTCCCGAACTACACAGTTATCCCTACTAGATCAAATCCACTTCCCTATTTTCATGTGTCGAAGATTTTATACCCAAAAGTGCATCTTTTGCTGCATTTATTAAAAACAGAATCGCACATTTAAAACTTTACGTGAACCGAAATGACAAAGAAAAAAGCAAAAAAATATTTAATTCTGTAGCCGAATTCATAATCAAATATAAAAAGTTGGTCCTAAACTTTTAATTCTTTAGTAGAAGCTTTAGCTTTCGTTCGAATCGTTCTCACCCCCGTGTATGTACTTAGCGGTCGTCTCGATGAAGCTACAAGAGCATATTTTCGTTTACATCTACTTTGAAATAAAGATTAACGCCCTCTAAAGACGTCTGTTAATGCGTTGGAGAACTTAAAAATCATTAGGCTTGAGATTAGGCTGTAACTTCTTAGCTGGGCTTCATAGTGGAAATAGATAGTTTTTTTTAGAGTGCTTATAAAAAAGTCGGAAATTTCATTGAAAAAATTTATTCTAGATAAAGAACTTTTTTTCGGCTCAAAGAAGCTTCAAAGTATCCACTAAACTTATTGTGTGTTTCCCTTCAATCCATTCTCCGCTTTACCTCAGATTATGTATGAAAATTATAAAGTATTTTTTTCTTGTCAACTTATCACATAAATATGTTTGCATTCAATTTTCAGGTGGCCCTCAGTATGAAATCAATATCTGCTATATTTTTGTGAGGCCAATATTCAAATTGCATTCGGCCATCAATTGAGTATAAGATAAATAGAACGACGCTTATATGGACTGGAATTACTGAGTCGACGTAGAATCCTAATGACCAAAAATATATATGATTTATGGAGATTTTAATCGCATATTTGGAAATGTTACAAATGAACTCACAAAACTAATACGCTTTGCGTTGTGAGGAAGCGCTAAAACACATGCGAATTTGGATTGGAATGTACTGACGTTATGTATGAAACTGAAATCATTCGTTACCTAAGTTATCTATGCTACTAAACTTAACAAAGAGTTTTTGGTTTTTACACATTCACATACATATTGAAATGAAGTACAAATTAACTTTTGCATAATGAGTATGATATGCAACAGATGTCTTAATTCGTATTATTATTAATTTGCATAACAAATTTTGCTGTCTAACGTAAGAGTAGCTGCAGCTTTCTCAGCCTAGAATATAACCTAACAAAAGCTATTACCTGATGTCAAAAAAATTCTTTCAAACAACCATCGTAACGCAAGAGTGCATAGAATTTTTGTGACAAAATGGCGCACAATTTAAAAATAAAAAAAAATAAAAAAATAATTTAGAATTTATGTGTAATTACAGTTATAAATTGATTGTTTCTATTTCCATTTGAGTTAACAATTTAATGAAATTATTACTTCTTGTCAACGTGACTACACTGTGACCGAAAAAGAGTGTTTAACTGCAGTTAAAGCTATAAGGAGACTTAGGCCTTACATATAAATGACGCCTTTCATAGTGGCGACAGAGCACGTCAGTCTAAAGTGCTTGATATCGATGAAGGACTTGAATGGAAGATTAGCAAGATGGTCGTTACAATTACAAGTGTCTGATTTTAGTATAGAGCATCGAAAGGGAACAGATAATATAGTTGCAAGTACATTATCACGCACGATGTTTGAATTGAGATTATCGCAAGAAGATATAAAAACGTTACTAAATAGTCAGATAAGTGATTACTGCGATGATAAATATGTAGAATTAGACAGGTTTGCAATAAAAGCGAAAGAGAGGAAATGTGTGTGGTCCGTGGGGTCTGAGTCTGAAGAAAAATTCAGTTTTTTTTGTAAGTGGAAGAGCTATAGTTTGTCTAAGTCTGTCCCGAGTAATAAATTCCTTTATTAAGAACCCTTGCAGTCACAATGATTTATTTAACATAATCTCCATGTTTTCTGTAGGAACTAAAATCTTAAAGCAGAAGATGGTTCTAAGTTAAGAAAGCGATTAACACATGGAACCAACGAATTTCTTTTTATATTAGCACATGAGTTTTCCGGTACCTGTATTCGTACAAGCGAATAAAGTTACAAAATTAACTTTACGCGCTTGGTGAAGAATGCCTCTAAATATTAATTCTTTCATTAATTTCTTTCATTCTTTCAATTCAAATTGTTAAAGCTTTTATTTCGAGTAAATACTGCCAAGATCGGCTTTTAGTTTAATGAGCTTACGTCATTGTTTTGTGTTTTAAAATATATATTATGCGTATACAAACACAACGACGTAAATTAATGCAACAATAATAAACATTATGTGACCAGTATTCAAGAACATGAAAACCTAAATAAGTATATACGGAATATAAATTTATGCTGGCACTTTTACAGTTTTTATGCGCGTTAAACGAAAAACAACAAGAGCTACAACAACAACAACAAGAACAGTAGCAATAATAAAAGGCAACACTCTTTAAAAAAAAAAAAAACTGAAAGGAACTCTAAAATGCAACTTAAACAACTTTATAAAACTACTTAAGGCGGCTACTAAGGCAGTAAGAGTATGAACAAGAAAAGTTTTTCTTTTACTCGCTTGCAACTATTAAAGTATTAGACTGTATTGCGTAGCGTTTGTGGTAAACATTTATGGCACAAGATAAACTTAGTTTTCAGTAAATATAAGTAAATCTAGAAAAGTAGGCAAAAAAGAAAACAATAAATTTTTTTTCTAAAAAAAAAAAAACAACTGTGAAGAAAAGAAAACCTATAAATAAATGAAAGGAGCAACAAAAACCGAAATCAAAGTTTTCCATGTTATAAATGATGTGTTTCTGTGAACTTAGATGTATAACATTAACCCACTAGAGATTACTTTGGTTTTGAATCTTCGACGACGGACAAAGTTACATTTTTACATTACATTATAATTCTGTGGGTGTGTCATCAAGGAAAATACATCAGTGAACTCCCACAGCTCGTAGTTGGTCTAATTAAATCTATAGACATTTTTTGGAGTAAAAATTCCTTCGGTTCGTTTCCCAATAAATGGATTTAGTGGTATGTGGGGGCGGAAATAAACAAATGTAGATGCTATACAATAAGCCCGGCCTTTTGTCAACATAGCCCGATTGAAAGGTTACCAAATTTATACCGTCATTGTAAAGCTATTCTCGATTGAAAATGTCAATTTACGAGTAAAATTCGCGTGATTTGTGGGAACTTTACTTTTGCTACTTAATTTAAAAGATGTGTGATTGCCAGACTTGGCCAATCATTGACATGGACGATAAAGCTGACGACCCTGCTTGGGGTGGTTCGATAGGTGTGGTATATTATGATTTATTTCAATCAAATAGAACCATTATTATGGAATGCTTTCAACAATTACTGACGCAGTCCGGACGAAAAACCGACGTAACATTTTAAGAGTCATGATATCGTGAGTTTTTCATTATGAGGAAATTCGATTCTAATTTTCCAAACTCCATTTAGGTAAACATTAGCAGCATGTGGAATATCCTACCTTCCCTATTGTTATTAGCAAACGTCGCTCCTACCGATTAACAACTGGTTACAATCGATTACTAATTATCTGATCGAGTGGAGGCTTTCATTCTCCTATAACGACATCCAGGAAGTAAGTCTTTTCTTGCACAGCCTCAAAGAACGAGTTGCCTTTCCCTTAAGGTATATACATTTTATCCAAAAAAGTAGTAGGCTCTAGTAGTCAATGAGAGACAATTCTTTGACTAATCTATTTATTTGATTTGTTCTGAAATAAATGTATTTTTGAAAACAAACAACAAAGTAAACTAATTTGTGCTCCGCAATATAAACAAAACAAATAAGAAAATTATATTCGACTGTGCCGAATCTTTTATACCCGCACATCGTTACCTTAAAAAAGGAGTAAAATCTAAATTTTATTAGGTGGGCATTACAGATTTTTTGTATTTTTATACAATACCGTGGAATACAGCCCGCCAGTACCGTGGAAAACGGCCAGAGCAACAGCCAGAAAGTAAACGTGCTTTCAGCCTATACCATTGGTCCATTTGCAATAGTAATGTATCTGAAAGAACTTCCAATGTTCTTGCCAAATTTGAAACTGATATCTTCATTTTTGTGGTCAGGAGAATGTTCAACACAGACATTACATACACGGCAGATGAATAGACGTACAGACGGACAGACGGATATGCTTAGATCGATTCTAATCTTGAAGCTCATCAATAATATATGTACCCTGTGAGGTCTCCAAAGTTTGCTTTTAGTAGTTACAAACCAAATGACAAAATGAAATATATACTTCACCTTCGGTGGTGGATATAAAAAGATTGAAATTTGGTGAAAAAAAAAACGCCCATAAACATTTTGCTTGATCTAAAATATACTTAATCAGAAATGCATTTACAATTGTCAACACTGGAAATTATCTCGGAAAAACGAAAAGATAATTTGAATTTGTTTGGTATCGTTAAGCGACGAGGTTCGTCCTCGGATTCGGTTTTGATAGAAACAAATTCGCCAAAAATTCTCATAAATACACTGAGATGTTTTGAAAGCTACGGAAAAATTATCAAATGTTCGGCGTTATCTGTTTATAAAACCATGATATTATCTAAGCAATATTTTGGCAAACAAAGTTATTTGAAGTCATTATCCACCTATCACTTGATGTTAAGATATAAATGTAACTACAAAATGAGATGGGTATGGGTGGGTGTGGGTATGTCAAAAAAATTCGCTTCAAACTAAACGTAATCGCTTCATTACTTAATGCAATAAATTCATTTATGTTTTAGCTTAACTGATTTTTAACACTTTTAATTGCATTTACTCTAGAGCATGAATTATGAACAATTTAACTTTTAATTGAACCCATTTAGACATATGTATGAACATATATTATATACATGGATGTGTGTGTGTGTGTGACAATAAATATTTTATACTTAAAAATGTTCTCTTTTTTTTTTTTTTTTTAATTTAATTCAATTAACACATATAGGTATGTAAATATTATCATTGGTTGGATGGAGGTAGCTGTGAAAATAAATACCGCAAAGCTATTGATCCTACAAATGAATGTCAAAGTATTTTGGCATTTACTTTAATCCTCTGGTCAACATGGTCTATATATACGACACGCACGTATGTTCCTACGTTTTTTGTTTTTTTTGTTTTAATTTTTGATATATTTAATGTCGTGCACAATTTTAATTAGTTTTAATTAAAAATTGTACATATATGCGTTTCTGTGTTTATGGTGACAATACGCACACTAATGAGCAATGATAACACAACAAACAGAAATTGCTCAGCGTATGTTGCATTCGTTTTATGTTAAATTCTGCAACTAGATTAAAGTATTATAAGTGCGTTTTGCTTTTAAATACACATGCACACATACATACATACACACATACACACGCACACGCATACACACACGCACACAGTACATATTATTTATAATTTATAGTAATTTTTAGCAAACATTGCGGGCATAGGCGGTAAAAAGTGAATGCAATAAAATTGTAGACACAATTTATTACAGTCAGTGATTACATTAGATATTAATTTTTTTAGCGCCGATCATCGTAGAGTATGTTAAATCCATCAGTCATTCTGTCCATTGCACTGAAAACTGAACTTTCAAAAATTTATAAATTTTTTATATTTGAACTTAATATTTTAAAAAAGTTTCCATTAGTCAAGATTGAAATAAAGAGACAAAACTAAATTAAAGATAGCGAAGTCAAGTAAAGAAGAACTGTTAATAAATGATAGGCTAGATGGATGTTACGTAGACCTGATAGAATCGATTCGAATGAAATATTTTATCTTTTGCTTTACGTGCCCTAAGGGTTATGCATTCTCTGTTTGCATTTTGAAATTGCCTTTTAAGGCATTTAGCAGATTTACGAGACAGTGCGATTTTTATATGTAACAGGAAATCTTTATGTAGATGAATTTTCTATGAGAATTTTCCTGGTACTCTATAAAGATGTATAAGGGACCATCTCTTTAATCGTTCGCTTCATTACTTATTTCTACTAAAATCATAAAAATCTCTAGCTTACGAGTACGCCACCAATTCGTTCGTTTACCTTCTAAACCTCAAAGCAATATCGTATTCAATTGCATCGTTTCGGTATATATATACTTGGTTTTCGATTAATTCAAATCTATTCGTCATTTATGCAATGTAAATGAATCTTAATCTCTAAAATCTTACATAACTTATTTAATGCATAGTTTTTTGTATTGTTTTGAATTTCTCTTGTCCCTTTCGAATTTATTCTTAGTTTCGAGGCAAAGAATATCCTTAAGAACTATTACAAGTTTTTATATATTTTTCTCCTTTTAATTTCTTAAGTTCTAGTTCTCCTAACATTAATGCCTTTAATTTAAATATTAATTTATATGATTTTATATCAACATTTGATTTAATGTTTAATGCAATTTTTTATCAAACTAATGAAGAATTCTGTAATTGAATTTATTATAAATAAATAAATCATTATGTGTCGTTAGGGTGCGCGATGAACACCAGGGCCATTTCATTGTTTTCGCGGTTACTTTAAACGTTGCGCACGTGCTAGTAGTCTAGCTAACTCATTTCCTTTTGCTTATCTTTCTTTCTGTCAAAAATGGCGTATCCACATTTTTGTTTTGTGCTTGATTTTATTCTATCACTTAATACGGCTAATGTTACATTGTGAGAAATTTGGGGTCAGTTTCTTGAAAGATTAATCAAATTACTGTAGCCGATATTTTACATATGTACGTATATTTACGAGTCACCTGAAAAATTTTTAAGTAATTTTTTGAAAAGACAAGGCCGACAAAGCAGATCTCCCATGAAAACCATGTTTCTCTCTAACTTGGCTTTGTTATTATTCCTATCTTTCCTGTCCAAGTCAAAATTGCTAAAAATATCTATTACATTAATCAATAAATCCCGAAACTGACATATGACATAGATGTCCTCCCTAAGAAAATCAATTTAAGAAAATTTCAACACTCAAAAGATACTTGTGAAAATTTCATAAAAAATTTCATTTGATGTTTGCGACTTATGTTAGTCTTAGTGACCTTACTCGCATCTGATTTGATTTGAAAAGATGAATGAATGGTTCATGCGAAAGACGTAAGAAGATATTGTCTTTAGTAAGTCTCGGAACTATTGACAGATGTATAAATAAAACGTGAAATCTTGATTAAAATACAAAGTATGACAAAATTGTTAATAAAATTCCCTATCAAAGAGTTAAAGAAATTGAATCAAAAAATTTCTACGTCTTTTATTATAGAATACTACTATAAAGATAAAGTTGAAATTGATTCGAAAGATAAAGTTGAATTCAAATTCGAGAAACATAGTTTCGCGACAAACGCTACTAAAACGTATTAAGTAATAATAGATTGAAGTAGCGATGGTCTTAACTGATGACTTCGGTTGAAAATCAATTTTTTAAAATACTTAAATAATCAGATCCACATAAAACCTTTTCAATATCAGTCTAGCATATCTAAGAGAATGTTTAAGACAAGTGAACAATTATTCCCAAGTTATTTTTATATTTTTATTTCGATTAGAAGGTTTATTCTAAAATTTTTATCTCAAAAAAAAAAAAACTATACTTAGAATATAATTCAATTTAGAAGATTTGACTCATAAAGTTAATAAATTTCGCTCTGTAGTCTAAAGCAAACGAAATATTTTGCAGGAAAAAAAAATATTCAAGAAATTGTTTATAGAAAAGACAATAAAATTAAACACTGTTGCTATACATGGTCGGGAAAATAAGAAAGAACAAAGTCATTTTAATAGGTGACGGACGAATTATGAATCTATGTGTGTGAGCTGGAAAGTAAACAGTAGTCAACTGTATGCGTATTTCAAAATGATTCAAAAAAAAAAAAAAAACACGGAACTTATTCGCCACTTAAAAGGACTTTGAAAGCAATGGTCGTTCACTTTTTTGGAAAAACTGGCAACAATGCCTTTAGAAGAACGTAAAACCACAACTCTAAACGGTATACAACCGTTTTTTTTTGCCAAAAATCTTTGGTAAAGTAAGGAAAACAAACAAATGCCATCAGATCATGCTTCATCACTAACTATTTAAACAATCGAAAATTCGGTCATCTTCCGTACAGTCGTGATTTACCACAAAATGATTTCCTTTTGCTACCGGACGACGATTTTTATTGGTAGAAGTAGTATATCAATCAATAAGTTCGTAGGATCAGTAATAAAACAACAATTTAGCCGTTGATGCATTCAAGAACATTCAAGATAACATTACAAGAACGTACGGGCTGATAGAATAATAGATGAAACGAGTATTCAATAATAACTTTCCATAAATCGTTAGAAGATGGAAGGAGGAAGTTCTAAAAGCAAAAATTTAATCAGCCCGTCTGAAATAAATAAAATTTTTCGTTTGAAATAAATTCGAAAATATCGTAAACACTATGAATTTTTATTTAATTACTGAACGTAAGTGTAAGTTCTTATCTATAATTAATTTAATGGCAGACCAGATTGTCTAAATCCCTCTTTAAAGTATCAAATTACGGAAAAAAAATTTAATATACCGAGTATTCGTAAGCGAAGAAGTGTTGTAGGGTTATGCAATAAATATTTAAAAATTCTTTTAAATTTTCATGCAGAGATGTTTAGAGCCGATACGGTTACGCACTAAGTGAAGTTATGCAAGGCAAACCCAACTTCTTGGCTGTAACCGATGAAGCGGCGACGAGTATTATCATTAAACACAACATTGCTATATACTCGGTTGAGTTGGTGTTAAAAATGTGTATGAAACTCTGCGAATACGAGTGTGCGGACGACTGTAGTGCCGGGAATAAAACTTTACTGATTGCTTCGCTCTATAGCTGCAAATGGTGTAACTAATGATGTAATGAACAACAACAACAACAACAACAACAACAAAATATATCTGCATAGCACAAGGTCTTCTTCTTCTCATCTTAAGGGTACAACAACCTACAGTGTAGTATTTCTATACTACAAATAGTGGCATTGCTCTGTATTTAACTATTAAAAAAAGGAAAGAAAAAAAAAAAAACACAAAACAGAAACATTAGCCTCTGCGAAGAGAGATTGAAGTTCTTCGCTGCTTCTAACTAACTCTGACAAGTCCTTAGGGTAAAATTTGTAGCACGTTGTCTTTTAATTTTCATAGTTTTTTGTAACATGCAACTAAAAAAGCATTAACAACTAAATGAAAAAAAAAAAAAAACACCGAAACATTATAAAACATTCGTTTGAAAATAAAAATTAAAAGGAAAAACCGGTAAAAGCAGAAAACAGGAAATTACATTATCATCAACAAAGCTTTAGATCTACGCTACGTAGCCAGTGTATGATTGTGGTTGATTCTTGGCTGGTGGTGTAAAAATTACAATAGGGCCATCAAATACAACCATACAACAAATACGAGGGTCAAACGAAAATGACTTCTCTTAATGGTATTAAATTATATTTCTCATCTAATGATATCATTTTCAAATGTTTAAAACGTCATTTTAGGGTCATTTAATAAAAAAAAAAAACAAAAAAACAGAAGACACGTTATGACACCAGACCAATTATAGAGAATTAAGATTTTTTAAACCATATTTTAATTTTGCTATCGTATGTCAAATTCGCTCCTCTTACATTCTGTAACTATCTCAGAAAAATCTTCCGATTCAATTTGAAATATATTTAAATAATTTCTAAAAATAATAATTTATACATTGAGAATGAGATTTCAATGATTTCGAGCATTTCAGTAATTTCAGCTAAAAGCTGGCAAAAAACAAAATAAAATAAGTTTGTACAAAAAAAAAAAGTTAGAAGAAATCAAGAGAAAATCGTGATTTCCCGGAATTTATCGGAATAGAAAAAGATACCTCCTTCGTTCTCTCTGTCTCTCCCTCTCTCTCTCTGTTTTTGTCTTAAATTAATTGCCGATAATGCAGCACGGGATCCTGTATGCTCAGCAGAGTGTAGTTCGTTGTAAATAACGGAAAAGAAAGCAGCAAAACGATAGAGAAACGCTTCGCATGAAATGAAAAACAGATACACTCAGAAGCTTGATTGTTGATCAGCATTCTTTTTTAATTATTTTTAGTTTCTCTTTATTTTTCATTGTTACGATATTTTCTATAATAATAATAATAATAATAATAAACGAATTAGTTACTTAACGATTGGAATGCAATACAAACATTAATAATTTGAAAGTGAAATGATTCCTTGAAATCAATTAATATTAATTAGGTCAACTCTCTTGTTACTAGCCTTGTCATATAATGTTTAATGTTTACATATGGCAGCTAATTTGCGGATCTTTAATCGATAGTCTGCGAACATGTTATCATTAAAATTTTTGATATTATTTTCTGTAATTTTCTTAATCATATCGCCAACGGAGTTTTTTCCTTCAGAAATTTGTTTCGATCAAAGTTCGTTAAATGTTTTTAATTTCATTCATCATTTTCGATTTGTATGCTCGAAGACGAAACTTACTATATAATACGCATCTATTGAACAGAATGGAACAGAATTAAAATCTCAATTGTAGGATCAACGATGAGGGCACGACAGTTAACTTTTATTGTACGACACTCGTAACTTTTTTCTTTACAAAGATGCCTAACACATACGTCGTTGTGTATATAAATATTTTGGTGGAGTTTCTTCTAGATGGGTAGTATGTGGTTGCTGTTAAATATAGGAAAGGAATAGCAACACTACGCTATATAAAGATAGTGAACTTTATGTAATAATGTGTTATGCACACGGACACATAATTATAAATACTTACTCATACCACTACAATTATCACATGAAGTTTAAGTATCACAATCGTTATGCTCTAGGGCTACACCAAGGAAAGTTAAATTTGTGCCTGTCAAGGAGCAGGCAATTGTTACATACCTTAGTTTTATGATACACACGCGAATTGTGTGTTTATTTAAATGAATAACTAGATATAACGTTGCTTTCTGAGTTAGCTAAAAAGGAGAATGTCTTTGATACAATCGTCCTTCCTTCCATCTGTTCTCCACTATTCTTCACTGTTCTATACTGTTCTGCTTTATGTCAGGACTGATGAACACTTTATGACTCATCGTTTTCAGTCAACTTTACGCAGCTATTATGCTTTCGTTAATATATATTTATATATATATAATTTATTATTGATGTTGTTGTTGTTTTCTGTTATTACATAAAATTTCTTCAATTTAACTTTTAGCTCTCTTTCACCTTCAATCCTTGTTTCATGTTTCATGTTCGCGCTTAATAAATATATAGAAAATGACTGTTAGTGCATGTGTGTGTGTGTGTATGTGTGTGCGTGTATTTGTATCTAGAGTATGATAAATGCTTTAAAGACCTTCGATGGACACTTACATGATGGATTAAACGTGATATTAAGTTTGTCATTTTTCTCCTTTATTTTTTTAATATTAAGTAAAAGAAAATGAAACGAAATTTAATTCAAAAGTAATAACATTTTCTTAATTTAACAATAATTGCAAAAAAAAGAAAGAAAAAAAAAAAAGGAAGAAAATTGTATAAAATAAAATATCAAAAGTAAATCGAAAGAATATTTATCAGAAATCAAATTAGCCGGAAAGACTTTTTAAAACTTTCCAACTTTTCTGCTCTACAATAGATCAAAACATACACAATTCAGCTGAATCAGTGAAAACTTATCATTTATTTGTTATCGTTGTTTGTTTCAGTTCGAATAGCCAGCCAATCATTCGATCGTTATTTTATTGCGAATACAGTGCGAGAATTTTGTTTCTGTAAATGTATGTATATATATATGTGTGTGTGTGTGTGTGTGTGTGTGTGTGTGTGTGTGTGTGTGTGTGCATGTGCTTGTGCGTGTTCGCATGTAACTACTTTTCTCTACTTTTCAACAATTTTCAACTTTGTTCTTGTAAAGTTCTCCTATTGCTTTATCTGACTTTAAGCAGTCGCGAGTTGAAAGTATATTAAGTTTGTCTTTTTATTCGTATTTACCTGAGACTTTAATTAATTCAGATATTCGAATAATTTTTTTTGATATATATATCTTGTGTTTCTTTTTACCGTATTTATCTGTTTTCAACCGTTAAAAAATATTTAATCTAAAGTCATTGAAACTAAGCAGTAGGCGGATGACTGACTTTCTATTTACGAAATCCATGAATTCGGAGCATCACTAACGTTACCTCTTGAAGCCATAAAGTATTTCCTGTTCAGTTCTTGACTCATGATGGTATCAGGTAACAGGTATAAAATTTCATGTCTTTACTGCTCCGTATGCTACGAAATGATTTTGAAGATGCTCAGATTTTCCTAATAAAGTATTTGTTTAGCGTTTGTAAGTAAACAGTATTTGATGGAAAGTAAGGAAAGCAAAGCAAAGCAAAATAAAATTTTGGTTGCCAGGGTGTGCTATGATGAAAATGTAAAGGCTGAATATCAAAATAAACCAGATCAAATATCATGACCTAACCTTACAAAACCAATTGTGGATTCTTAAGACACACCTTGAGAATCAAAGTCAGCATGAGAGTCAAAGCAATCGTTTTGCCTTTGTAACTTTATGAGTCCCGTATATTATATGATGGAACTACAATTTCGCAATAAAATATTTTGAATTGATTTCTACAAGTCTAATTTAATTATGCGTAGATGCAATTAAATTTTACTTTGATAATCAAAATGATGCGAGTTTAGATATGTTGAATTCTTAATTTATCAAATATGTTAACTTGGATAGATATGGTGGGTATCAAAGAATACCACCTAAGCCGAATCTCTTGTTTTTTATGCTCTTTTTATCTTTTTTTTTTTCTTCTTTAATACGTAAACAAACTTATCCAATAAAAGTTTTGTCAACATTGATTTAAAAGTGTGCCTGCCTTAAAAAAATCCCAGGAAAAGTCAAAAGTACAACAACAACACTAAGAAAAATAAAAACAATTTTTTTTTTTTTTTTGTTAAACGCAAAGTGCAAAGCATTAGAAAGTTGAACAAGTTAAAATGTATTGCAAATCTGGTTTTTGTTGGAGGTCGAACATACTAAAGTCCTTTAAACTTTAAAGAACATTAACTTTTAAGTACTGTCAACAAAGAATTAAATACTGCAAGTGAATAGTAGAACTAGAGTAGAGCTAAACTCTAAATTAAAACAGTCCGGAATGCATGTAGCAGCTTTATAGTCGGATAAACAGAGACTTGCGAAATGTTCCATAAACTCGTAAAACTATCATTGAGGCTCTCGCACAACCGAGTTGTTATGAAGCGGCGACTATTAAGTCAGCATGCCTGGGTTCAATCCACTACGCGTTTACATCATACTTTAATTACGATTGGTACACTTACCGATAACACTTACCGATTGAGTATACACTTTCCTTCCATCCTGCAGGCATCAGCTTTTTCTTTCTCCACTTCTTTCTTATTATGCCACGTGTGTAAATATGTAGGCAATAAAAAAGCATGAAAGAAATCTAACGTGATTTTTACTCTTTAGCAACAACATTTTCATGGTGGGTAACAAGGTAGAATGCAACTTTGTTGGGTGCATAAAACAAATACTACGGCGGATGACAACGCGAGCATGGGCAGACACTGTTACTTCAGAGTATAAGTCTTCACTGATAGGTAGTCTTGCAAAAAGTAAATTAATCACAACTAAGTAATGGCGATTTCAACAACAACAACAACAACACCAACATAATCAACAAATTTGTGCTGGAAAAGAAAAAACAAAAATAATATTTTCCAACAATTTTCTTTTAAATTTCGTTATTGAAATACCGTTTATTAGACTTCCTCCCTATGTATTGAGAAAGAAGTGAATATCGAAATTCTATAATTCATTTCGTGATCTGGATTTGGCAAGCTTGTTTCAGTAATATTTGTAAAACCCAGCTTCCATTCAGGACAGCAAATGTTTACTACTGGTGTGAAGTTAGCCCCAAACATTTTTTTGAGGTTCATGTCTTTGCTGAAATTGTTTTTGCTAAGATAATTGATAATAAAGTAGCATGGAAAAATAAACAAAATGCTTACAAAAACTAAACAAAAATAGAAAATGTAAACATAAATGAAAAACTAAATTATGAAATTTAATTACAGACGCATTAGTGTGAATGCTCCCTTTTCTAAGAAAAAAAGAATGGATGAGAGTAATAGATACGGCCATCGACGACATCTTATCAATCAATACAATCAATGACGGATTTTATTTGCATTACGCATAATGCTGTAAGAAAGTATTGGACGATTAATCTTGCTTACGATTCCCTTTGTTGTACTCTCGCGCATGTTCTTCTTACGCAAATAAACCTAGTGATAGAATACTTATTGATTTCTATTTCTAATCTCTTCTAACACCTGCCATGTCTGCGTCACAGATGTTTCTGATCAAATATGAAGTCCATGTGGAAAGAATTCCATAATCTTTTGAACTCGTCCATACATTGCGTCAAATCGTTGTTTAGTAATAAAAGAAAAAGTGCTGCTTACTTAGGAGGCTTTAACATTTATGCTGAACACATAAACGTATAGGAAATAGCACATATTGACACTTTTCACTATGATGTCCCCTACTTTGGATCATGAAGTTAGCTTTTTCTGATAGCTTTTAGAACCCTTTAAAATATATCAAAAAACTGGAGGTGTATTATTTCTTAAAACACACACACACACACACGTACATATACATATATATATATATATATATATATATATATGTAAATATATATCAATATATAAGTTAAGGTTCTTCAAAGCAATGGTTCAGCGAGAAGTCGGCAATATTTTTCATATATTTTTTTACATAGGTTATGACAGTTTTTCAGGGGATTTAACAAATAGGTAGTAATTCGATGAATCAAAAAGAAATCCAATTAAAATGCTCTATAATCATTGGAATATTTGGTGGCCATTATATTAAATTCAAATAAAATACAAGAACTGATGTTGTCTTAGGGATATGTGCACGTAACAATTTTTTTAATTGATAATCATAAATTTAAACGGAACTTGTGACATTAAATTTTTGTAAACGCAGACAGTCCAAAATTTGAGTATATATGTTAGAAATCTTTTTCAGAAGATTTTTATATAAACAAACGTGTTAAAGTGCTATAAATCTTCTAACAATGCTTAGTTCAAATGAGGCAAGTGTGTGTGTGTGTGCTTATGAGGAGATTTACTTTAAAAGTAAAAAAGATGTGTTTTTCAACGAAAATGAATTAAATGAATGTATGTTTTGTAAATGTAAAAGCAATGTAGAGCTCATTAGCAGTACACCCCGTATATTCTTAAAGAAACGTTAGTATGGGCTGGAGAGATCGCTAATAAGCAACCAACCCTATGAGACAAACAGCCGCGAACACCATAATCGTAATAGGTGACACAAAGAAAGAAATACAAGCCTCTGGGCTGTCACAGTTAACATCTCACATGTACAGCCACAATATTTTCGAAAACGAGTAAACATATGCAACTAACCCTCTTGTTATTTTCAAGAGTACGTTAAGAAATCATTAAACTGACACTAATTGTTCAGTCGTGCTGATGCCATTGTTTGTCAGTTTTTTTGCCAAAAGAAATAAGATAGATATTGTATAAAGCTTAAAGCGAATTTTTTTTAAAAAAACTCTACTAGAATTGTCTTCACACAAGAAATAATAATTTGATCGCAAAATTACAAAAAAAAAAAACAAAAAAGGAAAAGGAGATCGACCTTTGCTTTACTTGATCTTCAAGTATTTTTTCTTCTTCTTCTTCAATATTTAAGGCTCCAAAAAAAGCTTTTAGGACGTACTTTAAAAAATTCCAATTAATGTTCCTTAACAGTAGTAGTACATAAAAGAGATTTGAGAGATTCTCTTGTTGTTTTCACAAAGATAATTCGATCGATTACGCTGTTCACGCTTCTATACATTAGAAAAGGATCGGAAGTTTTTCATGTCTTTTGTTGAGAATATAAACATGAGATAATTTTTTTTTGAAAAACTCTCCCGTTTCCCGACAATTTATGGCATATAGAGAGCGAGAGTAAATTTAAAGATATATGTGTATTTTTTAAGGATCTGGATATCAATAGATATATGGATTGGTTTACTCGTATAATTAGTTCGTTATACGAATTGTTGAATGAATATTTTTCTTAATTTTATAGTAAAACTTTGAAGTCGTGCATTCCCTATGGCAGACCCAGTAAATGAAAAAAAAATAAAAAAATAAAATAAAAAATAAATTTTTCATTAATTTATTCTAATCTCCACAATTAATCAATAATCAAATTTAAAAAAAAATCGTTCAGTAACGGCGTTGTTTTCCATCATGAAAATGCCAGATCAAATATTCTCTATATCTTTTATAACTCGGCAAACTTAAAGCTTATGAAAGCTTAGCTTAGTGTCGACGCTTGGATTTTAAATTATTCACGGTATAGGTCCGGTCTTGCCACGTCCAAAGAACATTTAGTTTGCAATCTACAGAACTCGCTTAATCGTATAAAGTTGACTTCAAAAAGAGACCTGTGAAAGTGATTTGATTCATGATTTTTCGATGAGATATCGTAGAAACTTTACAATGACACTATAATGGTTTTATCAGAAAAGATATAAAAGATTAACATTAAAAAAAAATCACATATATATAGATTAATAAAATTCATATAAATTATAAGAAATACATTTTTGAATTTTGATGAATTTTTTTTTTTTGGTCTATTAACATGTTATATAATCTTTTATATTTGCAATTAAACATTTTTTCAAAATTATATTATTATTAATTATTTAATACTAATTAATAAAACTACTACTACCTTTGGCTTTCCTGAAAAATTGGGTATATATTACAATTGCTTTCTAAAATAGTTATACGAACGATTAGTTGTTTTTTTCTTGCCTTTGCCTTCATGGTCACTAAATCATATTTCTAGATTCTACAATTGGAATGTCACGTTAACATTTTTTCTCGACTCAGATATAGCAACAAACTTATGCTTTATATTCACGCAACAGAATAGCGCATGAACTCTTACAAAAACAAAAGCAAAAAAAAAAAAAATAAAAATAAAAAAGCGCAGACTTACTGTTCATCTAAATGCTAACGGCATCTCTGAAAACGTTCTTTATTTAAGAAAAAAAAAAAAGGCGCTAAATATTGTTTTTTTTTTTTACATTTTCTCCATTTTTCAGGAAATGTTGCGTGTTCGGAGAATTATGAATGCAACGTGATTCTTGAATTAAAATACGATTTGTATAAGTAAAAGTAAAAGGTGAAATAAAAAAATAACAGATAAGAATAACGAAAAACATAGCGTGTCGTTTAAATTAGAAATTTCTTGATACTACGCTAATACGGAGAACAATTTTGATTAATTTTTGCTCATTTTATATTTTACCCTTGAAGAGTATAAACTAAAATCATTGTGTTGCTCGGTTATTCGAAAATTCTACTAACTTTGGTCATTTTCATTTTCAATTCATTGTCGTTACTGAGAACGTTTGTAAACCTCAGCATTCACGACATTGTTGCGTTGTTGGAAACGTAATAACGCATGATATCTTCTTGAAAAGATTCTTAAGCCATAATACTTACAATTATTCAAATAATAAATATTTACTTGATTTTCTTATCTAAATTCAATCTTTTTATCTTAATAACAGTCTTTTCTTCTGTTTTTTTTTTTTCTTCATTTAATTAAATCCTTGATTTAATTGATTGGCATTTCGGTTCGAGAGTAAAACATAAGCATCAGCAAAATGTGTTTAGCCTTTCGCTCGCAATCTTTAGACAGAGTTTACTTGAATCTCTAATTGATAATCTAATCAAGTGTAAAGATCTATTCGAGTTTAGATTTAATACAAGTTGATATACACATAAACAAGAAACTCAGCCAACGTAATTTCTTTAGAACACAAATAGAATTTTCACGGTTCTCAAATAACAAGTCAATAATATGGATGTAATCTAGTATTATAAAAAATATTCGTTTCGTCTTTCTTATGGCTTTTTCGGCAACCTGCTAATATATGCAATATAACATATATAGAACTGTAAGCATATATTATCAGCTTGCTGCAAAAGTCATAAAAGGAGGAATATGTAGCGATAGTCTATTTTTACTACGCTACATATATATATATATATTTGTATACTTGTTTGGACATGGCGTAGTGCAGTGGCCCTATGAGTGTGACTTGTATGCATGTATGTACGTATGTGTGTATCTTTATATATATATATATATATATGGATCTGTGTGTATATTTACATTTACCTGAGCTTAATTTATGTGTATGAACAAACAAGGTACAAATGTTCTAACATAAAGCATTCAAACGTGACATCTCGTGCCAATAACGTGCACGCTTTCAACATTCCATTTATAGGTAAACCACACTTTCAATTTCATCTCATTCTTTTTTTTTCTTTTTTATATTTATATACGCTACTGCCGGATTGTCTGCAAATAAAGCTTAGTAACTTAATAAAATACTAGTAACATAATAAGTATTGTTTCGCGTGGATATTTTGTGGTATTCTGAGCTCAGCCATGTCCGTCCTTGTATTTTATTATTAGAAAATTGGAGAATTAGAAGTTGCATATTATATTTAAATTACACAACATGCTCGACATACAACACTACAACAATATTTTTCAGCATCTACGGTTTACTGAGCGATAATATAAGAATTTAGAGTTTAAAAGTTCAAAATTGAAATTATTTGAATTGTTTCATTGAAAAGCTTATACAATACGAAAATATTTATTTTAAGAGATGCGTATCAAAGATTCTACGCAAAACGTTAGTAAACTTCTTACATGATTTTTGCTTATCTCATACCAATAAAAATTTCTGTTATATACATTTTAGTAATTCGAAACCATTTTCATTTTGTTTGTTTTCCATTGTATTCAAGTAATTTCAAAGCAGATGACCACAGGACACGAATTAAAGTGATTAAAAAGAAACGAATTAATGTGGACCATCACTAAATGATTTACGTAAGTAAAATTTATATATTGCTGTAGTTTTAAGAAATTTTAGTTAAATTTTCATTATTGCATCTCATGTGACCATTTCTATCTGCCTTTAAATCGCCTAAAATCGCGATAGCTGTTACAAAAGTATTAGATGCAATAAATCTAATATCGAAAATGTAGCAGTTTTCAGTTTAGTTGATTATTTTTAATAATTTGTTTGAAATGGAAGGAAAGCTAATAGAATCATAATATTTAAGGAAGTTATTATATTAAGCGTATATGTATATGTTTTATATAAAAAAATAATACAGATTTATCCGTTTTGTGTTTTCGAAAGTAAACGTAAATAAAATACACTTCTGATTGAGGTTTGAGACAAATTTTTATGGGTATATTATTTGGACCTTGCAGGATTGAATTTTGAGCTCATCTTCGAAGATTTGTTTGGGCATAGCGCATAATACCTTGGCCATAACTTGATGGATATTCGTTTTCAAGGCGTGAAGAGCTTGAGAATTTTTCATATAAACTTGATCGTTCGCGCGCTCCCACAAAAAACTCTAGCAAGTGACCTATCTTCAATATCTATGCATTCAATTTCGTGTCGAAAAAATTTGATAATCGTAAGCCTATTACATCTCCAGATTAAATATTACACCATACAGTGACTTTTTGGGAATGCAACGGTTTTTCGACAGTTACTCGTAGATTTCCATTGCCATAGTTGCATCAATTTTGTTTGTCGACATATTCATTACGCGAAAAATGAGCCTCATCACTGAAGAAAATTCGATATCAAAAAAAGATCATCCAAACGCTATTGTTCGAGCATCCAATTAGTATTGTATGGTCTGCCGGCTTCAGTCCTCCAGTTAATTGAATTTACGTCATAATGTTCCCTAAGATAGATCCAAATGCTGTAAACGCCGTGTAATGCATAAGTTCGGGTCTTTCACTAAGAGCACCAATATTGATACCCAAAAATCTTTTACGTATCACGTTTAAAGACATGATAGAGTGGAAAATAATTGAACCTGATATACCAAAATATTGAAAATTATAATTTTTGTACAATTTGACAGCGCTTTACAATTACTTGTACTTGATGGAGGGGATATCCTTGGTAGTCAAACTCATCACTGAAATTTTTGTAAAGACTTACTTAAGCCTCTAAACTAAAAGCTGTAAAATTTGCATTGATTTTTAGTGTTTTAATGATTATGTACAAACTTATAGATCTGGTACGGTAAGTTTTACGTTTCTCCTCGCAAAGCTGATGAGAAAAACTTTCATAACAATTTTTGCTTTTTTGCTAATCACGCTTTTTAAAGATTTATAGCTTTTACATTTCTGTACTTTTTAAATATTTAGCAAACTTAATATATCTGCTTGGGGTGAGAGTAAAAATAGTACAACTACTTCTCCTAATCTGACAAAAGTATTTATTATGTTGTGTTTAGCTTTAATTCAAATCATTGTTTTCGAAAATAGTTTGTAGCAGTGTATGCAGCTTACAGATATTTGGCAGCAAATGGAAAACAGCCCACTGAGTAATTTCATTAACTATCGCGTATGAAATTTTATATGAAATGCATTTTATTCTCATTCATTTTTTGCCTGAACCTAATACATGACAACTAACTCGAGTGAAATAAACTGAATGATTTAAGCATCTAAGCCAAATATACGCTCACTTCCTTATCTGCTTATTTCTCATCTCCCAAGGATATAGAGTATACAGCGTTAATGTATAATTTTATGCACTCAGGGGCTTAGTGTGTTCATTCACAAACAAATAAATGTTCAAGTTTTACTCGTGTAGTCTGTAACACGGTACCAAATTGCATTAAATTGAAAGGGATACCGCATTATGATGGTTGTTTCCTTTAGATAAGGGGATTAAAATATTTTTATAACGATCGCTAAATAATGAAAGCATGTTAGGTTTGTTATTGCATTAAAACGGCTACTCACGGATATTTCCTATACATGGATGTACAGGAAAGTTTATAGTTAGAGGAGACAGTAAAGGGGAACAGCATAAGTGCGCCCATGTTTGACTTGAAAGCGAAAATTTTTAGAACGGTAGAAAAGACACGAGTTACGGTAATATGTTGTACAGTATGCGGACAACGTGGAGATAGACTAGTGAGAACGTTAAGGGAGCTGAGTATTAATATTAAAAAACTTGTTTGATCAACAAATATTTTTCAACTCCGTAGAATATTTGTTCTATGGTTACCTACACATAAATATAAAGAGCCCACGCTACGCCGATGTTCTAAGATATCGAGGAAGTTGCAAGCGCTCCCGTTTTATTCTTAAGTAACTGGGTTTTTCGCTGCATCCCGTCAAAAGCTTTCAAGAAAGATCTGCACTCTCCCGGCCACACATGTAAATTATCATATAATGGTTGTATATGATGATATGCTTGATATAGGCGGTGTATATGAAACGGATGCCATAAAGTATGTTTTGGACCGCTTCTTTCGACATTTCGAATATACGCTCCGTTCAACGGACATTATTTTGTATTTTCATGCCTAGAATATTAAGAAATGTCTTTTCTTTTAGATTGACGCAATCAAAAGCAAAAGTATGTGCATCGCTTCTTCCGTGCTGCTATAAGAAACACCACGAGGGTATTTATATCTGAAAATTGAGATATAAAATTTATATTTTGCATACATACATGGGATAGACAAAATAATATGAACACAATGCAATGTAGTAACGTTGAAAACCTGCTTTCGTGTAAATAATTCGGCGCGCATGTACTGCAAAATTTACGTATCAAATCGTGTAGGTTGTACTTCAGTGTACCATACGCTTTGTCGCAGAGGTTAAAATGAACGATCAGCGAAATATGGTATTTTTTTATATTTCGAATGAGGGAAAATCGTTGGTGCTCCGTTACCGGGGGGTGTCTGTGATGAAAACGGCTGAAGCGTTCAAAGTCTCAAATTCATTCCACGATAATGACAGCGGGCGAAGCGAAGCGTAATTTAACACTCACTCGAGTAATACTATTTCAACAAAAACAATTTCGGCGGGAGTTCTGTAAATGGTGGCCTAACACTTTAGTAACATTACAAATAAATATTGTATATATGTCAGGTGTTCTTGTTATTTAGTCCATTACCTCAATCTTTGATGATGTGAAAAATCATGCCAACAATAGAAAAAGAAGTCTTCATCTATCTGATCGTTTTGCAAAACCATGAAAAGATTGATATAAAAATGATTTCGATCAATTTTCGTAGAGAATACTTTGCAATTTTGATGTATTGTTTTAAGCTGAAGGCAGTATCGAAAGTTTCACCCTAAGATAAATGTTTTAATAAATATTTTGATTTGATATTCTCATTAGTCCTTATTCACTGTGCTTTACATTTTCTGGAACGTAATTAGAAAATTTTAATTAAAAAATAATTATATGTATGAGTACATTTTACATAGTCAGGCAACTAACACTCGAAAATATTTCAATGCCAACGTTAAGTCTAAAATATGTAACAAATCATAAAGTTTTTAAATCAGCAAAAACATATTGAGAGGAGTAAGTACAAGGAAAGCAGTAAATCCGTCTATTGTCATAGTTTGCTCGGGCCTTGTTGCTGGCGTTCGTTATACATTTAAAATGCAATAAACTGCATTAGATTACTTTATTATTGCTTTTGTTGGTGGTATTGTTATTATATTTTGGTTATTGTCATTGCTGTCTGTTGTTGTTTATTGTTGTTCTGATTGTTGTTGGAGTTGTTGGAGTTGACATTGTTTATTCTACTTTAATATTTATAGAGTTTCAAACCACAAACAATAAGTAAAGTTAATTTACCATCGCCAGCACCATAGAATTGTCAACGATTGTTGATGACATTCGTATTTGTACATTAAATGATCGGTTCTCAATCTTTTTAAAGCAGGGAGCAATAATCTCTGATATGTTTTCTTTTTACGATATTCGCTATTCGGTATTCGATAATGATAACGGTAACGATAACGGCGTAATTTTTGAAAGTCATTGGGCGACTTTGTTACTCTGTTATTTGTATTTATTAAGTAGTTTTTCATTAAAGAATGATAATATAGATATTTATTAAAGTAAATGTCTTTCTTTGTTCTACTTTTTAGCAGAATTTACGAAACTACATAGAGATTATAGTTACAGTTTTAAACAAAAGAGGTTTTCTTATCTCTCATCTTGACTCTTGACTCATATCTATATAATATTGAAAAAAACTATTCATTTGTACATTACCCTGCCATTCACTACGAAACTACGATTCAATACGATGTAGGAATCCCGCTGCCGATAAATTGCTCTTTGTACATTATGACCGTCAACAAGAAATGAGTTACCCTGACGCCACAATGCGTCATTAAGTAGTTGAGAAATTAATTGATTTATTTAATTTAAATTGTTATTTTAATTTAATTAATTATTAAACAATAACTCTTGTTTATTTTTCTTAAATGTATGTGTTTTGTAAGCATTAGGTAATCGTATCGGTTTCTACGCGTAAATATTTTTACTTAAATATTTAAATAAGCTTTTGCCGATTTTTCTTTTTAGCAAGTAAAATTTTTGATCATTATTTGTAGAAAAGCTTGGGAGGATGTGTGAGATACCCAGAGGAATTTCACAAATGGAAATTCGGTAGTTTTGTTCCAAGTATGATCCCTATTTGAAATTACTTTTCAGATTGAAATATTTTTATAACTGCTCGTATGTTATTTGTAAAAAGTCGTTATATGAAAACATTTGCAATTTTCCAAATTTCGTCCTGTAAAATCATTTAATTGTTCGTAGTATACATAAGTAAATTTTAAAAACCAATGAATTTAAACGCAAGAGACACAAGTAAATGCAAATAATACAGTTGCAAATGTTAAAATAGTCTCTGTTGTTTTAAATCTAAATGGCATCCTAGAATACACACTTCCATCATCTAAGCCCATAAAAAGACGAATCAAAGATTTGAAAAAAAAAAAATGTATGTGTCTTGTAATTCACTTTCTTCCAACTTTTTTGGTTTTCAAAATAACAAAAGTAATGAACGCCGAAAATGGAATTTTCAGCCTTTCATGGTTAGCGTCTCTATGCACTGAATAACTCAATAATACTAAAGAGATATTTCTTATTTTAGAGAGAGGAATGTCAAAATCATCGAATTTAACCATCATGTACACACGTACTTCCCCTTACTTTCTTGTTTTTATCTGCAGAAATTTCTGTATATGTATATATATATATATATAATATATGTATGTATGTATAAATATATATATATATTCTATTGTAAACGCATATAAATTCTTTAATAATATAAAACCAAATAAATAAATTAATTAATAAAAATATATAAAAAGGTCTTTCTATTTCTTTAAACATTAGGGAAAGAAAACACTTTTTCCCAGAAAGTATACTTAGAGTAAGATAAAGTTCATTGATATATATATATATATATAGGTATTATTTGGCATATATATTAGGAAAAAGTTGAACGTAAATGTAAACTTAACTAACAAGAGCAAACGAAAAAGGAATGACTTAAAACAAATTATTGTTGTTGATAAAAGACTATACGCAAGAAGAAGGACAACAACATAAAGAACACAGAAACAGAAGAGAACAATACAATAAAATCCAAACAAACTCTTTTAAATTAAAAATTAAATTTTAATCTTCTTTGGTGTGTGGATACGTATATGTGGATAGAAACGGTTGCACATGTACGACCGTGTGTGTTTGTTATGAGTTTACCTAAACAATGATTGCGTTCCTTAGTGTATGAATATTTACATACAATGAATGAATGAATGAATAGCGAGCTTACGATCTTGTGTATGTGTGTGTGTGTATGTGTGTTCTTTTAAAGCCTCGTAGTTTGCTGCATTAGAGCATCGTCTCGACCATTGCTATTGAAAAAAGTTTGAACCAGCATTTTCAACAACAACATCCAAACAAACAGCTAAACACCCAACCAACGAAATCATACATATACACATACTTGTCTTAAATCGTAATCCAGAAATCTTTTACGCCGGGTAAGTCATATTTATACATATATATATATATATACATATATATATACATATATATATATATATATATACACTTATATATACCCACAAACACACACATCAGGGATTCTCCAACCATTCTCCATCACTTCGGAGCAGTGAACACTCTTCAAACATTGCTGAAATGTTTTCTTTCTCACAGCAATCCTTATGAATTGTGCTGATGGCAATTTTCTGCTTTTTCAAGAAAAATATGCCATTAAAAAAAGCTTTTCATATTCATTTCAGACGTTGATCCGTATGAATGCGTTTACGAGCGACCTTAGAAATTTTTTACTCCTCTTACATAGACCTCATTTTCTTTTTTCTTTTTTTTTTTTTAACATTATTTTGTGGGTAAATATTTTTTTACAAAGATTAATATTAAAGTGGCTCTTAATGAAAAGTATTATTTATATAAATATCGAAGCGTATGAGCGAGTGTAGATGTTCTGTTTGATGTACGGTGAAAGCAAGCGGTTATAGAAAATGGAAATATTCTTATTAGATAGTATAAGTTATTCAACAAGTAACAAAAAAAAAAAAAAAAAAAAAAGATTTTAATTTTAACTAGAACTATAAAAAAAATTACATTAAAACTGACATAAAATTTTGAAGAATTTGAAAAAACTCAACTTTTACTTTAGATCAAATTTTATTCGGTCTAACATATAACAGGTATGAGAAAAAATATTGAATTTTTTTCTTTTTTGGTGTCATTTTTATTATTAAATTTTTCTCGCTACTATCTACTGGATTTTTGTCATTTTCATGGCAAAACGCAGTCATGTCATGACTACAGAATTTTTTGGCGAAAAAAACCAAACCAAGTAATTTGTAGAAACCTTCCTTGAAATTGGCTCTTTAGATAAATGATTTAAACCTGTTTTACGATCGATATTTAATTCCTTATTACTGGCTATTGCCCTCGAAAAAAACTAAAATTTCTATATTATTTTAGGTGGGCTTTACAGTTTTCTTCTATTTTTATGGAAAAGCACGTAAATTTTGATTGTATATCCATTGCAGTTTATGAGTAGTGAATAAAATATGTTATACCGTCGGAGGGGCCTTTGACCGATTTAGCCTATTTTCAATATCAACTTGTTTGTAAGAACTTCAAACAGTTCCGCGAAACTTGAAAGCGATGTCTTCATTTTTGCGGTCAGTCGAATGTATATCACAAACATTACAAAGACGATCAGACGTTGACGGTTATTTAGAATATATAGCCTCTCTGAAGTTTCCTTCTGGTCATGACAAATAAAATTGCAAACTGAATATATCTTCATCCTTTGGTAGTTATTAAAAAATTTAACGTCAATGGCGTCCCCATACTTTATGTTTTTACATTGATATTTCATTGTACATACACACATATTAGAGTAACAATTTAAGTTTAGTTTAATAATTAACATCCTTTCATTTTAATTTGCAACTGATGTAAATGCACACATTATATATTTGTCTCCTAAGCTTGCGAAAATGTATTCCTTACAAAGAAACTTGACGTTATCGTTGCTATTCATCTTAAATACAAATGTTACTGACATTTCGAAAATAGATTTCTTTTTTTTTTTTTTTCTAATTCTTAAACAACTTGAGAAAACAACGTTATATGCAGATGTATATATATATATATATATATACATAGATATATACAAAAAAAATATATACAACTCTACATATATGCATGTATACGAATATTTTCGATAAACGTGCATATTCGCCATGGAAAGACAAAAAAAAAAAAAGGTCCTACATTGTGTACAGCTAATGCATTTATCAGTAACAACAAATTTTCTATTATATGTTGTCCATGAACTTACTGTATCTTAGTATTAAGCTATGGTGTAGTGCGTCAATAGTAGTAATGTGTCGGAGAACAACCCAACTTAAATTGCACAAAACATGCAATATATTATGACAAAGAACATGAGAAAAAGCTTATATTCGACTTGAACCGAATTTTTGCTATGCGGGAATATAAAGAATACTTGTGCGTACTACATAGTCAGATATTTGTTTACTCTAAAACGTTACTTTTTACCGTTAAAAATGCCTACTTAGATGACTTTGTTTACTTCCTTTAAATATCAAATATGTTTTCCAAGTTAAAAACGCTGATTTTACATCCAAGCATTATTCTTAAAAGAGGGGGAAGTAAGTTGCGACCCAAGTATTGATTTTATATATATCTATATATATAAAAAAAAGAAAATTCATTTTAACGCATACGTATGAATCCATTCGGATCTAAATGAATAAAATACTTATGAAATAAAAA
Source organism: Glossina brevipalpis (assembly GCA_000671755.1). Lineage (NCBI taxonomy): Eukaryota > Metazoa > Arthropoda > Insecta > Diptera > Glossinidae > Glossina > Glossina brevipalpis. The sequence continues at coordinate 2,310,190 of KK351012.1, forward strand.
TGATTCAATTTATAAATAGATTTTTCTATAACTCATCTTAGGTGTATTCTTAATGTAAGAGATTTTTAATGTGATCCGTCCGTCGAAAAATTCATAAATTTAAGATGGTATTCTTGCATCCTTTTAATCACAAATAAACACTTTCTGTGAAGTTTGAAAAGTGTACCTCCATATCAAAATTAAAGGCACAATGAAATTTCTTTTTCTAATCAAATTTTTAAGACGTCTAATGCAATTCAAAATCTCATGCTAATATTTCTTAAAATTTCCTAATTACGCAAACCGTTTTGCGTAATAAACTGAATGTTTAACTTAATACAATTTTCTAATAGTAGATAGAATAGAAATTATTGTAATACTCTCAAACATAGAAAACACTCTTAAAGAATGTTGAGTGCATATGAAATATTGTTAATGAAAAATCTGTTTTTAAAGAATGTCGGAATATCTCTTCGTACATAATAATAAAAATGTGTCGCCTCTTCGACCGTTATGGGATGTAAACGATAGTTTATCACTGACAAAAGCAATGAGGTCAACAGTTAATTTTTCTGTTTTTGTCAATATTTAAGTCTGATTTTGTTTTATAGTCAACTCTTTGCTATTCATTCATCACTCATGCCTTAAGTTTACGGTCAGTTGGCAACTCCCAAACTCTTCATAAGATAAAAAGATATATGTTGTGTTTGAACAATATTCGCTGTTCGTCAACGCTTGTTGACATTGTCAAGGTTACCATTCATAGTTAAAATGAACGCATTCTTTATCGTTTAATGATTCATTTCTGCAAAAAACAAAAACGAAAACCGACAGTTGGTATTATCCAAAGACGTAGAAAGATGTAGACTTTTTTATATCCACCATCGGAGATGAGCGGTATATTCATTTTGTCATTTTGTTCGTAATGTCTATAAGCAAACTTCAAAGAGCCCATAAAGTATATATATTCGTGATCAGTATCAAATTTAGAATCGACTTAAGCATGTCCATCTGCCCGTCTAACCGTCTATATAATGTCAGAAACATTAAAAATTCTTGTGCATATTGTGTACAGTATAAAATAAGCTGAAAACACACTTGTTTTTTGGCTGTTTTGCTTAGTGCTCATAAACTGCAAAATAAAAATTTCCACGATATTTCATAAAAATAGGAAGAATTTGTCACGCCCACCTATTAAAATTTAGTTTCTTTTCTCCCTTTTCTAAGATAAATTTGATGGGTATAAAAGATTCGGCAAAACCGAATATAATTTTCTTACTTGCTTTAATATGAACAATCACTCAAAGCATTTTTTTCACAGTTTTTATCGGTGTTGGTCAGAAAAAAAAGGGGGAAAAAGGGAGATACGGAATGGACACTCTAGTGGATGTGCATCCGACTGATGAGTGTCACGCCTTTACCGACAGAGCCAGCACTCAGTATAGCTACGACCCAGTATGGGTCTTCCATACTGGCTATTTTGAAACCACGAATACGGTACGGATTTATCTAACTTATGATGGATTTATCCAACTTATGATAGTTAATAAGCTCAATCCCATCTTTATTCAAAAAGACAGTAAGGATAACCTTTTTAATACGTTTGATTTGTGGTGGCGATAGCGACGGCGGCTTAAAGAGCCATCGTTGTCGAGTTGTTTCTTCTTTGTCGCTCGTTGAAGACCCAAGTAGCCAAACGATAGTTAAAGCATAGTCCAATAGGTCATCACATGCAACGCGAAACTCGCCCCAAATTGATTAAATATTCTCAAGTATTTTTCTCGTTTGCTCATTAAAAAATGACTGAATTTCCTAATTTCTCGTTTCGTACTTGGCTTTGACCTGCAAACTCGTCTATAACAGCATAATATACAGTCGTTTGGGAAAATTGTTGTTCTGTTAAAATTTTTATACTTTTTTGGGCGCTGGTCTTGTTTGTTATTCAATCATTTTGAGAAATATTTCAAATTTCTACTTACATTTTACAACTTTGCAAACTTACACGAGAGATAAAAACAAGCAAGATGAAGATGAAGAGATTAAACAAGCCTATTCCATTAACTATGGAAATTGGAAATTAGTCAGAGTAGACCCAATTTAAGAGAAAATTTACTCGTTTGAATAAGTCCTTCTTAGTTTTGAATATATCAAGCAATAATGTCGTAGGATGATATGTGGATGTCTCTACGATTGATGAAATCATATGATTTCTAGATAGTATCAATCTTCAATCTTCAAACGAAATGTATTAAAATTTCGTTGTAATCCGATCATTAGTTTACAAATTACAGTGATATCAGTGACGCTACTCTTTTGTAATTTTCAAAATAATGGAAAAATCGGAATTTCATGTGTTGATAAAAACATTGATTTTTAATGGGAAAAGATACAATTCAAATCAAAAATGGGCTTGAAGATTGTTATGGGCCTTCTCCTCTGTTGAAAAGAATAATTTGTTAGTTTCTTGTTTGATTTTAAATGAGATCCGATCCTATGGACACAAGTAATGCTGACTGCTGAATATTTTTAAATAACTTCAACAATTTTTTAAATCATACCAAATTTTGCAAATTATAAAAGGTGTTGACCAAATTTTGTTAAGATTTTTTAAATTCTAATTTTTTTTTTCTTTACCTCTTCGTTACTTATTTGAATATTCGCGTTGCGATAGTAGAGTCATCAAAAAATATGGTTAGTTTTCTCAATAACATTAATATTAAAATAAAATAATTGTTGATTATTCGCACTTCTGTCAGTCGATTTGACTTTTGATTTGTGCCCAAAACAATAACGAAAAATCACACCAACATTTCCCGCAGTATATACATCTTTTCACTATTTTCTTTCATAGCGGCTTCAAGGCACATATATTCTCTTTCTCACTATGCTTCACATCGATAAGCTCGGATTATCGATACAATAATTTTCATTTTTTGTGTACCCGTCAAACATAATGTGAAGAATCAATTGTTGCTTGTTAAAGAGTAATAATCTTAACTGGTACCATTGTAATTAGAATTTATAAAGAAAGATGTTACCATTTAAGTTCCCTGTCGCAATTATTCAATTTCTGAAATTGTATCTTCTTATCACTCTTGTCAAGTTTGCCTGTAGACTTATCTTAAATTGTATGTAATAATAAAATCATTAACACTAAGAGCGATGTCTACTATTTAACAATTGAAACCAATGTAAGAAACATAAGTAAGTTTTAATAAATAGCCAATTTTTTTGTTTTATTTTAGGATCTTCACTGTAGGTTACGTTCTCAAACCGCTATACATTTTAATTTTTTACTGGCTTGACTATTGTCATAACAATCATGTTTCGCTTACACATGTGATAACATAATAATAACTTTTTGTGAGTTTGTCCATAAACTTCTATGAACAATAATGTACTGTCATCAAAAGATTATATAAATTATACATGAAGAATCAATACATATATGTATGTATGTATGTATGTATTGTGTATGAATTTAATTATTACATTATTTACGTAAATAATATAATTAATCGAAAATAAATGCGTATTAATTGGTAGCTGAGTTTTACTCTTGCTGTCATATAATGGTTTTGTCATGTTATTTAATGTAAAACACGCGCAAGCACACACACATGCATACGCATACAAATACACAAGAACGTAACATGTTTATATATATGTACATATAATACGGAAACGTATGTACGGAAGTACAAAATATACATTTCATAGTAGCTGTTCATATGCGCGAATAAGTTCTTACAGATTCTATCATGAAAAAGGCGCTTATTTCAGGTGAATTACAAATAAAAATAAAATAAAAAATAGTTTTATCACTGCATTGTCTATCGCTAGAACTCCTTTACATCTTTACGATAGAATATGAATTTTGAAGCTAAAATTGACATTTTTGTGTATCATCATCAAAACTTCAAGTCCTACTTAAGCAGACAATCGCTTATCATTGAAAATCAACATTAATTGTAAGCCGCAGCATTAACTGCGAACGAAGCGTGTTTGGCCGCTCTTACCGATTTATTGCTTCTGACGTTTCCTGAAAGAGTTTTCAAATATCTAACGAAGCGTTATTGTGCTGAAAAATCACTACATAAGATCTTTGCCATATATTGTGAATGCTTTTCCCCTAAAAGTTAGCTCAATATTATCAGATGAATTTGCCGGTACCTTTCCACAAGGCTATTGGGTTGTTTGCCATTCAGTTTTGTCGAATTTCTTCGGTGCTTCTCAAAAGTCGTGGGGTTTTGGTTTTAAATTAAAACCGGCGCGGACTTATTTCTCCACCTTTTATGCATACATACTTATATAGATAAGTAGTGCGTAGAGGTATATGTTTGACTGTTTATTGGTCTATTGGTATTATATACGCCCTAAAGCCTTTGTTTGCTTTCATTAGTCATGTATACGAGTTTATTTTGGTGATTATTGACAAACAGTAAATACTTTTGCGCTTACGGGGTATGTATATACATACACACATGCACACACACACACACACGCTCCCAGACAAACGTTTTTTCCTTTATCTTCGTAAATGCATTTAAAGTTTGAGTTAAGTGAGATTAGGTTTATTAAAAGTGACAATTTCTTTACAAGCAAACAAACATATATATCATTTGTGATAATTTTAGAGAGAAGGAAATTCCTAAAATGTGTCATATAAACATAATAAATGTGTGTAATTACTTCGGTAATTTTTGTCAACAATTTTTTGTGTCTAAAATGAGCGCGTGTAATTAAATAAAATACATTTTCTTTTTAACGTATACAATTGTATGTATATTATTTATTTCGTTATTTATTTTACATCTTTTTTTTATTATTTATTTCGTTATTTATTTAGGAGAAAAATTCAGTTAAAAAAATTTTTAAAAAGCTGAAAACTAAAAGATAGCCTTCAGAAAATATAAATTATCTTAAAGTGCAATTAAAGAAATAAAAAGAAAAAACAAATTATAACTCCACCCATCAGTCCATCGGTCATGTGTTAAGTGTTATGGGATTAATTTGCTCCGTTAACATACGTGGTAACGTTAATGTAAATTTTTCAGAAAATCAATTTTTTGTATCAAGCATAAATTCTTCGAAATAAATCGTTACTTAAAAGCCATTTTTCTTTATAATTTCGGACTTTCCCACAAATTTTTCGAAAAGACTTTGTCTGTCACTTACTATCTAATCTTTTAGTTATTAATTTTAAACCTCTTTACGACACTATTAGTTGTCTTTAGAAAGTGTTTACAATAATTTAAAAGTATTTCCTAACAGAAGAAGTGCGTTAGTGTATCTTCCTCGAGACGATTGTTGAATAGATATGAATATGAGTGGAAGTAATTTAAAAAGCATCAGTGCTTCGACCAAGAAGTTATGAATTAGGGTTTTAGTTTTTGTCATTAATTAGCAATTCGGTTATAAAATCAAAAATTATCTTGATGTTTTCTCTATCGTTTCATAGGATGTAAAGTGTAAAAACTGCAATTCCGTGTTTGATAAGATCCGACAAAAGAGGCATTTGCACGCAAAAAGCTTTTGATAAAAGAGATGGAGGAACAATATTTGAAAATAGAAGAAACGATTTTATGGTACTGGGTTTGCAGACTAGTGATAAAAATTATAAAATGGTAAAAAAAATAAGAAAAAACTTTATTTAACAAATAAGAAAGTTTTATTCGGTTGAGACGTATTTTTTGTACCCACCACCCTTATCTTAAAAAAGGGTGAAGAACTAAATTGTCATAGGTGAGCATAGCAATCAAAGAACTTCCAATGTTTCTGTCAAAGCTTCTCAATTTAAGAATTAAGAGATTATGATCAGCTCTATCAAAGGCCTTAGAGAAGTCTATATGATTAGCATCCATCTGCTTGTGCTCGGCAAAGGCTTGAAAAATATTATCGATTAACTCGAGCAGATTAATCGAAGTAGATCTTCCTTTAAAAAGCCCATGTTGAGTAGGGGACAAAACTGTATTTAACGATTGAGTTATTCTTTTAGATATCAACTGCTCAAAAATCTTAGGAAGAACATTTACCTTAGAAATACATCTATAATTACTTACATTGTCTCTTGGCCCATACTTGAAGCTGAGCGTCGTTATTGCAATGTGCTCAATTTTTAAACATTCATTAAAAACATTAGGTGAAGGAAATAAATCCGGACAATCACGAAGAATATAAGAGGGAATACCATTAGGACTAGGGTAAAAAGAGGTTTTGAGGGCAGATAGAGCATCTTCGATCTCGTCTCCTTAGAATTCCCTAAGCGGGATTATATCGAACGAGTGATTTGGGATAATTACAAACTTCTGAAGGAATAGCGGACCAGGGGTACGATTTTTCAAAAAAAATTCCCAAAAATTACTGATTTCCGTCGCATGCAAAGATTGTAAACAATCACATCGCATTGCTACGGGAAAACGCTACTGGTGTCAAGTTGGTCCATACTCGTCTGGCCGATCTTTTTGTCATTGCTAAAACATAGGCTAATTTCGTAGTTGGTACGTGCCTTTGCTAAAGTAATTGATAATAAAGCGGCATCGAAAAATAAACAAAATGCTTACAAAAACTAATCAAATATAGAAAAACCAAATATAAATGAAAAACTAAATCATGTTTTATGTTATAGAAAATAAGAAAAAAAAAAAAAATTATTGTTACATCATGAACAGTGCGCTTGTAGTTGGAGAAGAATTACAATTTACAAATCGCATTATGTCTGGCCATAGAACAGCAAACATTATCGATAACAGTCCCACCACTGTGTTTTTATTTATTATAATGTCGACGTTTCTTATTTCGGACCATAATCAAGTGTTTATTGAACCATAAAGGATACGATTCAAATCATTATCTATAGCTTTCATCTTTGAGCTTAAACATGTTGAATCTTAGATGTAAGTGAACATGCTTTGATTGCTTTTACAAATGGTTCTGAATGAATTGTTATAATAAAACGTGGGTCTATCTTTTAAGTTGGTCTGGAGATTGCGTACATTCGTATAAACTTAATATAGCCTTAAGACAGGTGACAGGTACGGTATAAAAAAAAAGAAGAGAGAAAAAAACCACATACATGTGTTAAGTAAAAATGTAATCTTAGATCGTCGGTAGCGTACAAATTTAATGTTTAGCGACCGATATTTCAAAAAATTTATTGTAAATTTTTATGATAACTACGTTATATTTAATAGGTAAAGTGTGTATACAGCAGAGTACTGATCTAATAGCATTTGGTGCATTCGATATCGACAGTAAATTATGTACAAGTATATGTACTAATATTATACTAATATAGAGGTTTGCATAACACTAGCATGAGTTTGAATAACACGTAATTAAATCTGCATTAACTTAATTTGATGTAACAGACCGTTCATGAAATGCGGGTAGGAAATTTGAAGATAATTTTATTCAATAGGGCGGGCAAATCAATCACTCCGTTGATCAACTTAATTATATTAAATATATTTAGGATAATTCTCACACTTTTAACTGAAGGCAATTTGATGAATAAGAGATGAAGATGAAAAGAAGAAGAAGAAGAAGAAGAAGACGAAGAAGAAGAAGAGCTATATATAATTTGTATCTAATACACTTTCTGTCTTTGCTATTTAAATTTTGTCTCGAAAAGAAAATGCATTTTAATATTTTGTAAAGTAAAATTACAGAAAAAACGAAAAAGAAAAAATATATCAAAAGTCAGCATCATCTCAAACGCACTCGCCTTTCTTGTTATATTGTAATGCCTATGAAGTCCAACATCAGAGAGACAAATAAGCAAAATTCAATATATTTGTGAAACATACAAATATATATACCTACATGCATAAGATACAAAAAATACTCATGCAAAACAAATGAATTGCTAGGCATAAACCATCTTCGGTAATTTCCCAAGGGGCTAATCATACGATATAGGCAGTGTTTTGTGAGGAGTTGTAAATATCTATGAAATATGTTTGTGTGTGTACGTGTATGTTCTGCTGTTTTGTTTACGTGCGTGCATATGTTTGGGCATTTTTGATTACAACATTCTCTCTTACTATCAACTCAGGCGTTCTTAATAATTAAAAGAAAACCTAAATTGAGTATAAATCAAATTAGCTGACACCAACAATTCTTCTTGAAATATGCATTGCAGGCAATATTACTCTTGTTTGCTCTTATTGTTACTGTTACTGTTTCTGTACTGTTCTGTTGTGTTCTGTTCTGTTCTGTTTCTGTTTCTGTTTCTGTTTTTGTTTCTGTTTTTGTTTCTGTTTCTGTTTCTGCTGTTATTGCTGTTTTTATATTTGTTGTTGGTATTGTTGTTTTGCCTGTGCAATATATGCACAACTGCTTTGATGTCCATCGTGTGACAATTGCTCAATAATTCATGGCAATTTCATTTATAAAAAGCAACAACAGCAACAACAAAAGCAGAATAACATTTTACAAAATGTATAAACGAAAATTAAATTTGAAAACTGACAAAGCTGAATAAAACAGTAGATAGATAGACAAGAAGAGACAAAGAGACGGACACAAAGTCATACGTCCAAGTATTAATAGGCTTGACAAACTGTCACACATATTTATGATTTGTTACAAAAGTCTGTACTAAGCAGAAATGCAAATTGATGACAAAAAAGCGTCGCAATATCTTAAAAGAGAAATTGTATGAATGTCTCTTAAATATTAAATTTTTAATTACTTGCTAATGTTTTAAAGCCTTTTTGGAAACATTACCTTATTACATACTAAAATTATAAAGTTTCAAAAAATGATGAACAGAAAATTATGAAACTATATGTGAATATGAATTTTTGTTATCCATACGCTGAAAATTATTCATCAGAATGCAAAATATTCCTTCAATTTTGGGCGTCAACCTAAGTTAATCGACTTTACATTTATTTTTCCAGATATGCTTGAAAAATATTTTAATAAAATATTATCTATAGGAGTCGAGTAAAAGAGTTAGCGTAGAGTCTGCAGATCACTCTCTACTTATAATGCCTCTTGGTCACCACCGGCGTTACATGTACTAAGAACTTTCTCTAAATGGTTGGCCAAGTAGCATTTGGATCAATAATTTCCGGGACTAAATATGAAAAATACTTTTTTTTTTTAAATTAGACATAGTCTTATTCAAGAGTAATGCAATCGATAATGTTTTGCCAAGATGCTCAAAACACGACTGCGTTTGCTCCATTATTTGGTTCATATGTTTTCGCCCCGAAGATTTTCAAACAGAATATAGTCACTGGGGGATAAATATGAAGAAAAAAATGGGTAAGATAACAATTCCAACTACTCTTCATTCAGTTCAGCCGTAGTAGACGCCGACCCGTCATAAGATGTATTGAATTGGTGAAAGAGCATTTTTTTTACGGTGGTTGAGGTCGTTTAACCGTCGTTCCTCCTTTTTCAAGAGAATGAATGAAATATCATAGTAGTCCAAAAATTTGGAGGCTACAACCTTGTCCGTCAATGATCCACTTAGCGGATTATCGAATTGATTCAGGACTATAGTAGTGGACCTAAGCTTCCCCCACTGTTACATAGCGTATGAAAAAAATCTTTATCATTGCGATCAAACAACTCCAAATAGCGCTTCATATCAATAATTTGCCAATGTGTTTGCTTCACTGTATTTGGAAAACGGTTTTCTTACACTCATTTTTGATTATCGAAAATAATTTTCACGACTTTTTCAATGCGTTCTAACGGAACCGTCTCTTTTCAGCATCTATTGCATTCTCCTACAAGTCCTACAATAACCAAAAATCGTAACTAACATTTCATGGGAGATGTTAGTCAGAAATGAGGGCTGAATTCTTATCTAAAGCATTAAAAATCTGAATGCAACCAAGTAAAAACTCTATTAGTTGGGCGAGGCCGACGATTAAATTTCCTACCTTAACACGATCCATTTACTTTCGTTCTAAACTGTAGAAGTCGAAGCTTATTTACATTTAAGGGCACACTTTTTATGAGAACCCTTATAAAGAAGAGGGCTTAAAACTTGAACTGATGCGGTTTGAATTTAGCAAAATCCGTCGAAATTATGTTTCGTTGCAATATAGAGACTTACAATTCATAAGAACCCTTGTTTGTGGGAGGATCAAAGAAATAGATCAACGTGGTCTAAATGCCGTACAGTTAATTCTTAGTCGAATTATTATTGTAAGCTAATTTTACCATTGGATATTAAAGATCAGAAATTTGATGTCATATAAGGCCTTACTTTTAATAAGAATGCTTATATGACATTGGGTTCAAAACATAGATAATCGTGGCGCCAGTTTAATTCGGTTAATTTTTATGTTGAATTATTATTAGTGACTCATTCAAGGGGTTTACTTTTCACGGAAACAGGAGGTGGTGGTAGGGATGAAGAGCGGTGGTAAAAATGCTACGATCAAATCCAGTTCCAGCCGCGCCAGAAGACTTGATTCCGGCAAAAATAGCGATTTGTAGGATTTGCACAAGAGTACATAAAGAGACATTGGACAGCTATATAGATAGACGGACAAACAAGTTTAAATCGATTCCGTAAATGATTCTAAATCGATCAGTATAAGAAAAGATGGCTCCTAAGAATTGGACATTCTTTTGCTTGTTACAATATACCCTGCACCGCGAATGGTGCCAGGTAGAAAAAAGAAAAGCGCGAACCTGCCTATAAAAACATAAAAATTTTGGTTACGATATTTAAAGTTCGATAATCAAGTGTTTCTTAACGATATTTATAAAGTCGAAGTAAAAAAGATCCGATCGATAAACTGATGCGCGCACTATTATTAATTATTGTGTTTTAATATCGAATTTCTCTACTCGGGTTTTAATTCAATTTTAATGGTTTCATTCAAATCTTTTTATATCAAACAAAAAATTACAAGATACATTCATATATAAAATTGGTGTGTGGGCACATCTTCAACATTTGCATTTTCTATCTGCATACCGAACAAATTGAAAGAAAATTTATTTTTTTTTTCTCCTTTATATCATTATTATTCTTTATACCATATTTTCAAGCATTTAGCAAAAGCGTATAATTTAATTACAAAAGGACATAAGTTGCATAATAAGTCATAAATCAAATTTACTCTACCCCCAGAGATAATTTTTGAACATAAACATACACTCTCGGATACACATGTACACACGTGCGCACACATCCAGCCATATGCAATCATTTTGGAGACATATGCAAATATTAAGGGGCATTGCATTTTGGTATTACGAGTGCTAGACAACTATTTGGTTTTATTCAAAATTAGACATGTAAAAAGAATAAGAAGAAGAGAAACGTACATGTAAAAGCCTGTATAAATGATTATTTAATAATTTTATTTGATTTTTTTTTTTCAATATTTTTGTCTTTTGTATAAATATTGTTAGTATATACTAACTCATCTTATTTTAGATAAATTATAGTCCATGTGTTTCATGTGCGAGGTCGATTGATTATATTATTTTATTTCTTCGATCTTCTAAATGTTTAATTTTTGATAAGATAAACTAATATTATTATTTTTCCAATTCGTAAATTAAAATTGCTCTTTTGGTGATGGTGAAAAGGTAAGTTTTGATTTAGATATTTTTATATTTTTATATCAATTTAAAAAATAGGGGTCGTCAGACTTGAAATCGCTCTAAGCATATTTATCTTATATGTTTATAAAGTTTAGCTTGTGAACATGTGTTATAGAGTCCACAAATTTAGTCTAGTTAGCTTATTGCCTTATTACTAGTGCTCATAACTTAAGCTTGTAAGATGGATCATAAGGCGAATGATTAAATCATTAATTATTATCTTCCGTTGTAAAATATTGGCAAAGACAATATCTTCTTCGTGATTACTGGGTACAAGCTGTACATAGGGGACTATCATTACGGCTATAACAAGAACGAAACCAAAGCAGCATTCGAGCAACCGAATTGTGGAATCAAATAGTACCTTAGGAGAAGCGAAGATTTTTTTAAGTTCTTCGTCAAGTTTTAAACGTATTGTGTGATCCCAGTTATAAATTTCCTAATGCTGCAAATTAACTATCGCACTTGTTATTTGTTGTTATTTCATTTTCAGTATCTGTGTAAAAGGGGCGGGTATATTAATTTGTATATAACAATATTTGACACATATTTAATAAATTATTTTGAAATCTCTAATATGCATAGAATTAATTAAAGTACTGCTTACCTAAATTAATTTAAGTCTAAGAGATGTTCTCGGTTTACGATCTGCTGTAGAGGTGTTTCTTCGATTGATTTGGCCTATTTTTAATAGTAATCTGGATGCAAGAAATTCCAAGATTTTTGTCTAATTTCGAGCCAATACCGTACTCTTTTCGAACGCGAGTAAGCGTTTCGCAAGTATGGCAAAGATCGTTAGATGCTTAGAACGATGCTTGTGAAGCATTCCTTTGGCTTGTGCAAATGTTTTTCAATATGATTATGCTTTCATCGAAAAGTATCATCCATTAGTATTTCGTACATTTTAATCGGTTCTTGCAATATGTTATAAAGTTGGGCAAAAAGTTCACTACTTAAATGGTATTAAAAAGCCTTAGAAATTTTTAAAGTTACAAAAAAAAAAAAAAACGCTTTTTTTAGAGATAACTTCTTTTATTGCATTGTATTTAACTGAAACTCAGTATTTGTTCCATGTTTGACAATAAATTTTATGACTTTCCTTTTAACCTAGAATATCATAATTTTCCAAGAAATTTAACACAATTTAAGTGGAAAATATCATTAATACTATAAACCCCCAAAAAAAAAAAAAAATCGAAAACGAAAACGAAAACAAAAACTCAACTGAACTTTATTATGATATTTATCGTCTTTCCTAAAGGTAAACCTAATATATCAGTCGCTGTTTGGTTGGTGAGTGCCTTTGGAGGAGAGCATGCGAATGAAAGTGAAACTTTTCTATTATAATTCTTAAAACTTTTCGAGTACTTCTTATATAAAAACAATCTACTCGTATGAATATGTCGTCTCTTTATATATATTCTTTTACCATAATGATGAATATTTATGGAAATTACAAAAAGAAAAGTTTTCATAGAAGTAAAAATAAAAAAAAAAAAAGGAAATAAAAAAAAAACTTTTTGTTACATATTTCAGAAGCAATAAATTGAAATGTACTCGCTTGCGGTGTACATGTGAAACGCAAATGAAAAGTGTGAACCGAATGCCGGAAAAGAAAAAAACAAAATTGAGAATTATTTGTTTTTCTTTTTCTCACAGATTATACCCAACCCAAGTAACTAGTGGCAGTAGCAGTAGCAGTAGCAGTAGTAGTAGTAGTAGTAGTAGAAGTGGCAGCAGTAGTAGAAGGTGCTTGATGATAAAGTTTTTTTGATTATCGTTGTTTTTGGTGTTCTGTGTTCATTTCTCTGGCAGATTGATATTAATTTTACCCAAGAGTTGCTTTTAAAAATTTGAACTTCTTTCTATTTGAAAGCATGCAAGGACTTCTTTTTACTAATACACCGCAGCAGCGGTGACAATTGAAAATATCGCTAATCATAATTGTGAATTATTAATAATTTAATGTTAAGTGATAATATATTTAATGCTTTTGACAACAAACAAGATACACAAGACTTTATTTAATATTATTTGTTAATTGTTCTTTTTTTTTATATTTTATTATTAAATTATATTCATTTTTGAAATTGAATTGTTTGTTATTTAGGTTTTTGTGGTGGTGGGTTGATCGAATCATATGGATTGGATTTGACTTGGAGTTATTGAACAATGACTCGTCTTGATTTTGACCTAATGTAATTTTCCGCATTTTCTATTTTCTTTCTTTTATTTTTTATTTGCTATTTGCCTTCATTTTTCACATAATATTCAATAAAAGTAAAAGACAAATGGCTGCGTGTCTGTCTAATCTGTTCAATAAAATTAACCTTGTTATTGTTGTTCATTCGGTGCTCGTTTGTTCAAATTTAACTTTATTGTCTGCAATAAAACAATTTTTATTTCTCAACTTATTCTCTTTTTGCCTTTGACTACTAGCATGTCGCAAAATACAATATACATCTATATGTATTTGTATATTCATACGTATGTATACGCATATCCTTCACTACCATTCTGGGATGTGTCAACACAAGAATGTCTACCGATAAATCAGCTGAAAATTGAATCCTTGTCTCTAAGGCGACGAAGATAGCGGTTTCTGTATATGCGCATAAAGAATAGCTCGTACTTTTCATTATTTTACTGTGCGTGGGTGCCTAGCATTTACTTAAACATAGCCGCTGTAAACTACAATGGGAACAATACCGTTGCAAATATTTTAAATGTATAAACACGTAGTTTGGATTTCTATTTTGTATTTCATGTCTCAGTTTATTAAACTGTATTGATAGCAACATATTACTATTTCAGAAGCAAAAACGTAAATTTATAAGAAAGAAAATTTTGTTTGGAGTTCGAAACGTTTGCTGAAAATAAATTAAAAACTCATATCATTTTTATATCCATCGCCAAAGCGATGAGGTTATATTCATTTTATCATTTTGTTCGTAATACCTAGAAGGTAGCTTCAGAAAACCCACAAAGTATACATTTTTAGTCAGCATATGAGTATGTCCGTCGCATCCGTATGTCCATCTTTGTAATGTCTGTGAAAAACATTTTTCTTACCCCAAAATGAAGATATCGTCTTAAAATTTGGCAGAACCATTGAAATTTCTTGTACGCAGATTGATATTGAAAATGTGCCAAATCGGTTAAAGGGCACGCCTACAGAACAACGTACACTCAGAGCACATCTGCTTTTAAGAGAAAAAAAAATGTTCGTTTGGTGTACCAACACATTTAGAAAACTTTCCATATATATTAGTCTAGCTGTCCTTTAGAATCGGTACAGAAATGGAAAGGATCGACTACGACTATTGGATATAATTAAGCAATTTTTGTGAAAACGTCGAAAGAAGCTTCAGAAACTCTATAAATTGTATATATTCCTGATTAGTATCAAATTTGGAATACGTCTAGAAGTATTCATCTGGCTAACTGTCCGCCTGTTCATCTGCATAATATCTGCGATATCAATTTTCGTGGTCGTAAAAATTAAGATATCTTGATGAAATTTGACAAAAACATTAAAAGTTCTTTCACAAATGCTAATATTCAAAATGACCCAAATCAGTCACAGGACCCGCTCAAAATATGAAAACAACTCCATTTTCTGAGTGTTTTGTTTTGCACGGTATTCCATAAAAATCGAAATAATTTGCCGCTCCCATCTGTTAAAATTTAGTTTTTTTTTTTAACTCATTTTAAAATAAACATGGTGGGTATAAAGGATTCGGTACGACCGAATGTAATTTTCTTACTTGTTAAGCATACATGTGCGTATTAATAATACATAGATACGTAAATATAACAAGTATTCTATTGATCAAGAAGTTTTGGGAATACGTAAGAAAAACTTTATTCATTATCTCCATCAAGGATGATATAATTCCCTAACGTTACTGCTTACTTTCCTTTCATTTGGTCCAAACATTTTTATCTGGAACATTTTTTTGAGATTTGCAAACAGACAATAGCCATTGGAAAGCAGATATAGATAATGCGGTCAATGCGAAATCAATTGAACCTTAAATTCATGCAATTTTGACATGATTACTTGCAATACAGACCTTTTGTTCTAAAGCGAGTAAATGTGTTATCCATTTCATGTTCAATAAGGAATATGCTGCTTCTTGATCTTTTTAGGAAATTAAATACCTTTTCCATCTTCAAGTTTTGATTGTCCAGAATTGATTGTCGTTGCCATAGCATTTTTCATTCCAATGCTCAAAGTGAAGGATATTTTTTTTACTATCAAAAATCAATATTTGATCCAAACGCATTTTTCCATTGTTTTAAAAATAAGAAAATCAGCGACAGTAAAACTCTTGAAGCTTATAAATATAAATCGTTGAAATGATTTGAAATTTTGAGGATTAGATTCTTCTAAAAAGATTTATTTGTTTTGAACATTATTTATGTGTGATCCTACTCCGTCAGTCAACTGCCAAAAATCCAGGCACTCTTGTGATAGCTATACATGTCTAGACATTAAGAAACTCGATACTGTTAGAAGGCACTTACGCGCGAGTTCATTGAAGAGTTGGAGGACTGTCGTGTCGTTAATTGGATTCATTTCCTTTTTAAAGTCTTTCAATTATAATTATTGAACGCTCAAAAATTGCATTTTCGAGATTCATTACTTTCGTTTCCTGTTTTGAAGAAATCTACTGTTGAAATCTATCGATCATTTTTAGAAACTTATAGTGATGCTACTCATCGTTTCGAAAATAGTGATTTTGCTGTCAATGACGAAGAATGGCTTCGAAAACCGAAAAAGTTTGAAGAAAATCAATTGCAACTCGCATTAAGCGAAATCCCAGCACAAACGCTGACGCTGAACTTTCGAACAGCATAGCAGTTAATTAATCAACAGTTTCTGGATGTTTTCGCATGTAAAGGAAAAGAAATGGCTACCATATGAATTAACGAAAAATGTCATTTCGAACCGCTTTAACATCAGGGTTTCATTGCCTTGTAGGGCAAAAAAAAGAAGAATTTTCTGTGGCATACTGGGAATGGCGAAGCAAAGTGGATCTACTACGACAATCCGAAACGTAAAAAATCATGGCTTAATCCAAGAGAACCATCCATATAGGCATTAAAAAAAATATATTCATTTTCTTATTGTGCATATGTTGGGATTAGCAAGGTTTAGCGTATTACGAGCTCCTAAAACCGAATGAAACTTCTTTTTATTTGCTTCTATTTTCTTTTCTAATAAAAGTTGCATTTATTTTAAGTCGTTCTGGGTGCTGCATATATTCACACAAGTGGTATAAGTATATAGGATATATAATATAGAATATAGCACTATACGACACAGCAAGTTACATGTTTTCAGTTTTCGAAAGGCGACTTGGCCTAGTTTCTAATGCGATATATTTAGAAGAGTAACAATTGCGATTTAATTTATTTAAACTTTTTGAATAGTGTAGTTAATCATTATTTTAAAGAAGAAACAAATGCATCGCTTTTGTAAAATAAAAAAAAAAGAATTTGATTTTTTTTTAAACTCTAGAGGTGTCAAACAAAGTTCGTTGTTATGCATTTTCGCTCCAAGCTAGAAGTGTATCCGCATTTTTTGTAGATTAATGAAGCATCATTTTTATGTTGATGTGATGGCTTATTGAGAAAAGTATCAATTCCCGTTTTTGTTTTTTTTTTTTCAATTTTACTTCTTTTAACATTCAACAAGCGATTTTCAAAACATTTACTTTTATTTGTATCTTCTTTACCCACGTTTTATTTAGGAGAACTTTAATTTGGCATAAAAGCTTGCCAACTATTTTAAATTATTCATTATGTGTTTTTTTTTTCTAGTCACTGGTGTTGATTTTTTCTCTTTTTTTTTGTTTTCTACAAAACGAACGACGGATGGTGTAAACCGCTGTTTTCTTCCGTCTCTATTGTAGACAGTAATGTGTGTATACGTAAGCAAGATTCTTTAGTTGGTATTGGTGCTAACGGTGGAAGTTGGTAAAATTGTTCGGCGGTAACTTTACTATGCCTGGGGATTTCATTTCTCGTTTACACCTAATTTGATTTTTTTAGCTGAGAAACTTATACTTTACTGCTGGTGTATTGTGCGGCTTATAGCCACAATTTTTCATTCCACTAAAATTTGAAAGCTCAGCTAGCTTGATATTATTTTCTTACACAGAGGATATACCGAAAGCCGCACTCTATGGATATTGGATGTAAGTTAAAGAACTTATTTTAATATCATATTTTTTTTTTCTTTTTTTTCCCTCACAATATACATCTGCAGCCGGCCGTCAATTTTATCAAGCAAAGCAAAAGGAGGTAAGAACAACATTTGCAAAACCATAGAAAGCCAAGAATTTTTCAAGTAATTAATGGCATCTGTTTGATTAAAAATTCCCATATAAACCTTAAAGAGGACTAGAAAGGAAAATTAGTTATTTTCACATTATTAGCTAAGAAAAAAAAGTCTTTAATTCCAGTTTAAATTGAAATTTTCAAATTAAAAAAAAAAAAATCCGAATGAATCTTTCTCAAAGTTATGTTTTGCTTAAACCTATTGTTGATTTCAAAACTGAAAAATGGTGAATATATATTTGAAAT
This sequence comes from Glossina brevipalpis, assembly GCA_000671755.1. Lineage (NCBI taxonomy): Eukaryota > Metazoa > Arthropoda > Insecta > Diptera > Glossinidae > Glossina > Glossina brevipalpis. The sequence goes on from KK351012.1 coordinate 2,328,349, forward strand.
AAACTAAATTTCTGTAATGCAAATATAAACAGTAACACGCAATTCCAATTTGAAGTTAATGCGAAGCTTTCGATTGAGATATCGCCTTCATGTACAAACTGCATTCAAAACGTTTAAGATTTGGTCGCTAAATTACGTTTAGGATTTCATAAAATCTTAGTTAAATTTCATCGAAATAAATGAATAGTTTATCTGTTTGGTTGCTAAACAAAAACATGTACTGCTGTTAGTCGAGATGATCACTAATTGATTACTGTAGTTTTCTAGGCCACAGCAGAAGAACAAACAATAAATTAAAAAAATAGTGGATAAATAAAAAAAAAAAAATTACTTTTCATCTTAGAGAAAAGAAGTTCAAATTACATATTAATCTCATTTTGTGTAAATAAAGCTCCACCTTATAGGTGGAATGAGTGAGTGTATGGGTAAGTGTTAGATAAAGACAACGAGAAGGATAGGCAGATAGATTGAAAGAAAAAGAAAGAAGGAGAGTGTAAGTCGTATGTATGTGTGTGTGGGAGAGAAGTTTTAACATAGTACTTAACTTGTAGATTTATTCAGTGCACAATAATTAAAAACAAAAGAAAATTAATAAAGATTTGCCTCACTTAACTATACAATCGAAAATAACCACTGATGACAGCCACTTACTGGCTTAGTAACTAAGTGAATGGATAAAATTTGGTCTTCTTCTAAAAGATTTTTATTAAATTTAAATTTATTATCCAGGGATTAGACGCTCATTTGTCTTGTCATGATAATAAAGCACAAATCAACGTCATGTTATCAGTAATAAAAGGAAGAAAAACAAGTCAAAAAAAATTATATTCAGTTGTGCCGAAACTCTTTTATACTCATCAAATTTATCTGAAAAAAAACGGAAGGAAAACTTAATTTTAATATATATATGGGTCCGGTAGATTTTTTTCTATTTTTATGGAACACCGTGGAAATTTTTATTTTGTATTCTATAAGCACTGAACAAAACAGCTAGAAAATAGAGGTGTTTTCAGCTTACTGCAGGCGTGGCCTTTAATCAATTTAAATCATTTTTTATAATAACGTAAGTGAAAGAATTTTCAATATTTGTGTTAAATTTGAAGTCGATATCGTAATTTTTGTGGCCAGAAGAATGTTACCACAGACATTACATAGATGCACAGACGGGCATGCTTAAATAGATTCTATATTTGATGCTGATCAAGAATATATGTACTTTGTTGGGGTCTCCGAAGTTTCCTTCTGGGAGTTACAAACTAAATAACAAAATGAAATATACCCCTCAACTTCGTTGGTGGGTATAAATAGTTCGTGGTTCAGGATGGAAGAAACTGCACTGAACGGTCACTTAATCTCGATTTGGACGTCACGAAAAGTAATGCTTTACTTTTGATGCGATTGCTTTAACCTGATCAGATAATTGACTTCGCGATTAAAGCGCATAACTAAGATAGTGTACGTTTTGCTTCACTCCCTGCACGACTTTCCTACATTGTATAAACCGGATTTTACAAAAGGTCTTGGTTCAGCTTTTCGCTGAAAGTCCAGTAATTCTGCAATGATGGATGGTCACTAGAACGATGTTAACACAAATGCATAAGACCGAAATGGCACCTGCGTGACTTAATGAATTTCAATTTAAATATCTATAAAAATTCTATCAGATAGATATTAGAAAAATTTATTTAAATTTTTTTTAAAGAATTGCTACGAAATTTATCTTATACTTAACATTTTTCCGCTTCTGCTATCTGCGCACTAAGCTTGGGAGATGAGTTTATATGAAAGTCTTTCGATACGTTTTAGTTTTTTTATTTATCAAAGCATCAAATTTAGAATCGATCTAAGTATGTCCGTCTGTGTTATGTCTGTGGTAAACATTCTCCTGGCCGTAAAAATGAAAAAATCGGCTTCGAATTTGGTAGAGACATTGGAAGTTCTTTCATTCCCACGCCCACGTATTACAAATTAGTTTTTCCCCCTTTTTTTATGATAAGGGTGGAGAGTATAAGAGATTCGGCACAGCCGAATATAATTTTCTTATTTTTTCTTTATTTCTTTAGCTTAATAAAATCTATTGAAAACTTAAGAAATCTGTATTCGGATTTTAGAAGAAAAATACAACTGTTCATATTTTTCTTTTAATCGAAGAGTTCGTAGCGTAAGCTCGAAAATCAACTAAGCGCTCCTACTAAAGATGTAATCGTTCGTCATTTTTTCGAAAATTTGGAGTTTAAATAGTAGAATGAGATTAATTATAAGATGCTGGTTTCTAAGTTACAGTAGTAAATCTTGAATAGCCTGGTAAAATAATCTATAAAGAATTATTGCAAATTTTTAACCAAGTGTGAAGAACAAGAAGCTTTGAGTCATATAAAGATATTATTTTAGATATCATTTATCACGGATATTTTTATGCTTTTTTTCAAGAAGAAGTAATCATATATCATTAAAGCATTTTTTTTTAAATCAAGAGAGACGGTCAAAAGAGTATATGACTTATTTTTTCTTGTAGATAAAAGTTAAATATACATATATATATATATATATATATGTATATTCTCACATATGCACACAAAAAGTTTTTCACTGTGTATATAATAACATTGTGGTTTTACATTTGGAATTTTAAGTAGATCATTGATATTATATATATATATATATATATATATATATATACATATATATATATATGTTTGTGTGTATGTGTGTATGTATGTATGTATATATGTACATAAATACATTCATATATAATATAATAAGATTTGCTTATATATACGTTTGATGTGCTCCATAATATGGGTGAATATTTGTATGTAGATATTTGTTTTTTATTTTGTTTTCGCGTACATTGCCACAATTTGCGGTTAATTGTGTGTATAATTTATTATCTTTTAATACATATGACGGTAAATTTAATTTTCATTTAAATTTTTCCTTTCCTATTAGTAAAACCATTAAATTGATTTAATATTAAAGAGAGTGAATGAATAACACTTTAGTTGTGTATACGTACAAATTTAGATATTTTATCTATCGAGAGAGAGATTATATGCTGCTGTTACTAGTAAAACTTTAAAATTATTGAATTTTATTATTACATTTTAAAAAAGAAATATAAAAGTGTTTTGATTAATTATTTAGTTCATATTACAGAATGAACTATTATTATATTATAATAATAATATATTATATTATAATCGGAAACATTTCGGTATTGTTGCTATTTAATTAATAAAATTTTAAATATAAGATTTAAACCTCGCCATAATATTGTTACAACATTGCCTTTTGTATTTATCCTTAAAATAAAGTTCGTATCGCTAGAGCGTGAAAAGCGTAGATTTTATTTCTCAATCTCAATAATTTTTATAATTATTTTTTTAATGCCTTTTTGACGCGAATATCGTCATTCTACTTTCAACGTACAACTATCAGTATACAAATATCAATATATAACCGTCTGTATAAAACTATGAGTGTACAACTATCAGTATACAAATTTTTATTACAACTGACTATTACGACTGTATAACATGACTGACCTTTTACGATTACCTTCCTACGATTAACTCCTCTTAAGCGAAATAAATTTTGCGAATGTCACAAATGCAGCGTTTCATTCTGTTATATCTGTTAACATTTTGCTGCGTCCCATTTTGCGATGCCTGCTATTCTCCTTTGTTGCTGGATTTCTCGGCCTAGTTTCATTAATCCAATTATCTGTTAGATTTTGCGGAACTGCTGTTAACCGTTGCTTTCATCGACAGATGCAAATGCGCCTTTTTATGACCACGGAACGTACTACATAAGAAGAGGTTTTCCTTGTCGTACATTTCCGCAAGTATGCTGCAGACGTACTTTATTAGTTTGTGATTTTCGTAAAATTATATTATAACCAGTGACGAGGTACAATGAGTTATCATTCCGCGTATTCGTCTTTCATTGTGTATTTTTATATGTATTCGGGTATTGATATTGGTACGCATAAATTTGTATTCATGCATTCGTATTCGCATTCGTATTTGTATTCGCGATCGTATTCGTGTTCGTATTTGTATTCGTATTCGTCTTCGTATTCGTCTTCGTATTCGTTTTCGTGTATGCGGATATTCTCATATTCTCGCACTCTCGTACCTTCCTATTCGTTCGTATTCGTCTTCGTATTTGTATTCGTATTTGTAGTCGTGTATTCGAGTATTTTCGTATTTATGCACTCTCGTACTGTCCTATTCGTTTGTATTCGTGTTCGTATTTATATTCGTATTCGTCTTCATATTCGTATTCGTATTTATATTCATACTTGTCCTCGTATTCGTAGTCGTGTATTCTGGTTATTCTCGTATTCTCATGTTCTTGTATTATCATATTCATAATCTCATATTTGTATATTTATCTTCGTATTCGCGTATTCGTAATCGGCTATTCTCGCAATCGTATTTAATGCACCTTTATGATATTTATATTAAATCGTTAATTTCTAAATCGTGACATGTGTAGCCTTATGGCATATCGTAGTTCTAATTCCTTTTATTTCTAGAAGTTTCCCTATGTACCTTGGAGATATAATTCTTTTTTATTATAAGTCTCTCGCTTCTGGTATATGTACACGTTATTCTCGAAAAACTACCAAATATCTATTTGATCTTTTAGGTAACGACCTTATTTGCATACGTGAAAGTGTGTCTCTTTTTTGTATGTGTTTGTTACATCTATTGAATTGCGTGAACTGCTCGTTGTATTGAAATATATTGATTTCATATTTGCTCTGTACATTTTTAACCATGGTAAATACTTGATAAATCTGTACTAGATACAGAGTAAGAATGGACGCGAAATTTCTAACCTGCAAGCGCACCTTAATATACTAGAAGACTAAGAAACTATAAATCAAAATTTTTCAGTTCACCTTATAAACAATGGGCATAAATGATTATCAAAATCATCAGTTTGTTCTTTCGTAATCTGTTTTTAATTTCTTCGCTCGTTAACCTATTAGTCATTCGTTATGATATAAGAATTCTTTAAACATATTTTGCATTTTTCCAACGAAACATTTACTTTGTTTAGTATTTTGCGGAACAATTCTTGCATAAATTTAAAATCGTCTGTTTTCGTTATAGTTTTTTTTTTTTAATGGTTTTTATTACTTCCATTACAATTCTTCTCAATATTTCAAACGGATGTGTTTTCAATCGTATTGAGCTATTTATCCTTCCGCTCTGCATGTTTTTTATGTTGGTATTATAGACATTTGAAGTGTTTATTGATATTGAAATTCATGCTGAATCCTTGTAAACAAATCGTAAAAAATTTGTAATAGAATAAAAAAGGAGAAGACAACAATAGCAACAAGAAAAGAAATTTCAATTGTTTTTGGTCAGTTGAACACTGAAGTTGGGCAAATATGCAAGATTTGCATGTTGTTAGGGATTTGAATATGAATATGTATTTGCTTACACAAACCCCTTCTTCCGACTTCTCTCCGAACGAACCGATACGTTGCATATGCAGGAAAAAAAGGCCAGATAAAGGATGGGTAAAGTGAAATGGTTGTTAGTAGTGTTTTATTGATCGCATTCCGAAATTAAAACAAAAAAAAAAAAAAAAAAAATTTAAAATATAGCACAGAAAGGGAAAAGAAGTCTGATAAAGAATGAGAGCATGGGGCGGGGATTGAGTAACCATAGCAATTGACAATCAATAAAAATTTAAGTATCGTAAATATATGTTGTAGGCGAAGCTGACAGAATCTAAAAAAAAAAAAAAAAAAAAAAAAAAAAAAAAACAAATAACTGTTTGCTATTCAAGAATTCTTTGATTGCCGGAAACCATATTGGAAACAAACGACGCTTTTGGATTTTGAGTGAATTAGTTATTATTTGTATGTCGTTCACATTTCCCAGAGAAGGATAAAGATTAAAAAATATAGTTTTAAATTTAATGTTAAATATTAAACATTATTAATATGTAATACAGTAACAATGTATGTTATTTTCAACGCTTTCTTAACTTTATCGACCACAACGAATTCGTAAATCGTTTAAAAAAGAGAAGAAAAAAAATTAATCATTCGCTTTCTTCTTTACTGTTTTATAAATTAGTTTCCATGTCAGAAATATAGGAGGAAGAAAGTTTCTATATTTGTGGCTTAAATCGAACATTTCATTACCCTTCACATTTTCTTTGCTCTCAATGAATACATATAAAAACCAGAAATTATGCGACCTTTTCAGGCCGTTGTTAGTTGTTGATATGATTTAAAACTATGAAAACTCAAACACTCAACGTAATAGCACTAAAAATTTTATGGCAAAAGTCGTATAAAAGAACAGATCTTATACACAAATACATAAAAGGCGAATGTTCTCGTTTGTGTTAACACATGAAGCTGAATGAAGCTCCAGATCTAGCCGAAAAATGGAGAGAACTCGATTAACGTTTGTTGTCGAGTTTGTTGAGAATTGTTGAGTAATAATCAGATAGATCGACACAATGGACACAATACAATATATATATAAATGTATATATATATAGGTATGTATATATATATATATATCAAAAATCTCCTATGCGTTACAAACGTATTATAAACTCATTATAACTTGTGCAATGGGAATAAAAATCCAAAAACGAAAAAAAAAAAGAAAAATTGAAATGAATCACAACTACTGCTGACACTTACATTGAAATCATTGACACTATGCCTCAATTGACTTGACATCATAAAAATGAAATCATATCCTGAAGCATAGCAAAGAACAGAGAAAAAAAAAAAGGAAAAAACACATTGAATACCGATCTCTCTCTACGTAGAACATGATGATGAAACCGCCATAAAAAATTTATATTTTACACTCACGACATTAACTGACTGACATACACACGGACAGAGCCCATAGCATGTGGCGTTTCAATTGTTTCAGTTACTGACATCAACACGCTTCATACAATTGGCGATATTGTTGTTGAGTCGCTTGAATGGATGGTTATCGAAAGAAAGAAAGAGAAGAGGAGAGATAACCAGAGAGTGGTTATCAGATATAAATAAATGGCATGGATGGATGAATGACTGATAAAATGAATGGGTGTATGTATATGTGCGCAAATGCTGCAAATGTATTAAATGACATCGATTGACACATTGAAATGAATATTTAATTTCAAGAGAGTTTCAGATATGTTGCATACACACACACACACAGAAACGGATCAGTAAAAGCGTGGGTTTAAGTGTCAAAAACATACCGATACCAATGGTGTACGTTTTCATTTAAAAGGCATTTGTAGCGTCAAAGAAAATGTTTTGCAATATTTTTTATATCTACCATCAAAGATTGGCGGCATAGTAATTGATCCATTCTGTGTGTAATACACGTAAATAAGCGTCAAAGTTCATCTGAAGTACATCCTTTTAGCTTATCTGTTTGTGTTATATTTTCTTATAAAAGCTTCTCGAAAATATTGCTACTGCACGCAATGGAAAAATTCCAAAAGCTTAATTTCGCATAAATATCTTTTTGTTTTCGAATCAATAAATATTGTACGAATGTATAAATTATTTTGGAAACGGAAAAAATTCAGGTTGGCTAACATATATTTTGAACTTAAAATGAATATCCAATACATGTGCACACAGATCGACAGTTTGTTTTCCTTCCTGCTTTTTTATAGCCTACACTGGTTTTGGTGTACGCAAATTAAGTTTGTGCTTACATATGCAACGCTTAGAAGGGTTTGTTGTAGATCTAATTCTTGTTCTACTAATCGGTTCAGAATAATTTTCTGGTTCGGTTTAAATTCGTTCGTCTGACTAACGATGTACTAAATGATGTACTAAACGTACATGTAACCTATAGGTCGCGATTTATTTTTCCGAATTTGTGTACACTGACATGTTTTGATTGTAAGACTACCGCTTTTAAAAATGGATCGAGAAACGAGTAATTTTTACAGCCGTTTCTCCCGTATAAACTTCTATTTCGAAAAACTCATTATATGAAAATTCGTATGAAATAGTATTTTATTTGGCATGTCAAACGAACACACGTAGGTGAACCTCCTGCCTTATACACATTTTAACAAAAAAAAAACTATTTCGCAACAAGGTCTAATTTTGAATATTTTATGATGAAGATTAAGGAATTATTTTACACAGTGATAAGTTTGGAGTACATAATTCTATTTTTCGGACCGCTTCCTAGATAAGAATTCACATAAAAAGTAAATTTTTCTATGATCGGGTAAAGATTCGCAGAAAATATTCGTCGATGAAGAATTGTATTAGGCGAAGTCCATCTTGCCCGACTATAATGTTTCCTCCTGATTATTATTTGATTGAATTCTAACGGTTTTCAATATATGTAAACGGAAAAAATATTTCTTTATACATCACCATATCTCCTTAATCCAATCCGTTATTGAAATAGTAGTTTTACAATGAATGAAATAAGCGTCGAAGTGACGAACTCCTCGTCTTTCATTAAGGCAAAAAATTAATTTCTTCCATAGTCCTTATTTCCATCATATTTCAAAATATTCGAAACTTCAACTTTAAGATGCGACATCTTTACCGTAGTTATTCCAGATATCAGTATTAAGATGTGACTTTTTCTAAAACATGGGAGGAGCAAGTTTGCCTTCCTGTCTTATCCTTTGCAGCTTTTAGCTGCTTTGGATATTGCTTATTTGCTCTTGGACTGAATTCAGTCGGGAATGGCGTATGTAATCTTGCTCATAATATGGGAAACTTTTGTATGATGTGAGTATAACCGCCATTTCCTTGAATATTTTACGTAATCAGCCTTATCGCTATCTCTACAGATACCACATGTATTAGTATAATGTTGGTATTAAAATGGTTTAACGGAAATAATATTGAATCTGTTTAAAAATGCAATACGATTGTACTTTGTACTTTGTTAATTTTTCGAAAAGAGTGGGTGACTTCACTTATGATAAAGTCAAATCTTCCGATCACGTCGCAATCTTTAATTTGTTTCCCAAATTTTTGCTGCAAATTTTTACCAATAAACCTCAACTACTTTTTATTACCATTTATACGACTGAAAGTTATAACATTTTTGCTCATATTGATTTTACTTGAGATCGAAATCATTGCCTAAGTATTTCAAATAATTCGTAGTGATTCATGTGTATTTCGCCCGTACCCGCTATAGTGAATAACATCTTAATTGAAAAACAGACCTAATAAAATTGCCTTCAAGTCTCTCTGAAGAAAATGAATTGTTTCTCAGATATGTTCTCTTCCTAATATTTACTATAGCCATGATTTCGTGGACCAAGAATATGTTCTCTTTTTGTAAATGTGACCGTTGAAAATAAATTTGCTTTTAATTTACATATTAAATATGCGATTAATAAGGCAAAAAGGGTGCAGGGATTCATCAATCATTAGTCAAAAGCATTTGACGATGATTAATGACGATCGAGTTCATAAGCTGCTGGAAATGCTCATATTTTACTTCGTCTAATAAGAGAGCTGCAGTCAAAAATATTTTTCTCTTCTTTCTCTGAACCGCGCGGCCCGATATCTTTAAATAGGCGAAAAACTGTGGATTTATCTTCCCGACAGGTATGTTTTAGAAAAAGTCTTCGTATTCGATTTACTGAACGACAGAATTAACTTATGTTGCCAGTATTATTAAGTGAAATTAATTTCAATATTCTTTGCCTTGTGTCATTTTCAATTAAAAAAGAAACTCAGACACTGTAGGCGCACAATTCATTCCCTGTTTTTTGTAATAATTTTAATGACGCCGATAGCTTACTTCCAATAGCAAATTCGTTAAAAATATTAAAGCCTTGCTAACGTTTAATTGATTTAATAAAAGCGGCAGCTAAACTCTTTAAATGTTTGTATCGACATAAGGTACGATTTTAACTTATATGTATGTATGTACATGGCTTTTATGCTCATTGACTGTGAACGTGCATTTATGTCAGATCGTTAACACGTTTTTTTTTTACTCGTTTACATATTTATTTGCTGGAATTTAATTATATGTTTGATTTAGTTTTAATAATTTTTATTTTTAATCTCTTTTTAACATTTTTTTTATTTCATTTAATAATGGATTTGTAGTTGAGTTTTATTAAATTAATAAATAAAGCATATATAAAGAACGCAACATCAAAATAAATCATTCAAATCGTAAATGTATTGAAAATCAAATTAAGAATTCACGGGTTCAAAATGTGTAGCGGAAACCGTACAAAATCAAACAAGAAAAAAATTCAAGGCGATTCAGAATATTAATCCTATAAATACTAATTGACTGTATAGGATTGGTCGACAGATATAATAACTTTAGCTTCTGCAATGAGAATTTCAATTCGCAATTCGATTATGGCCTAAATGATAACATTAGCAGCGAGACAATGGCGTTAAATAACATAGGTATGATCACGGTAACGAATGATAAATAGGACAATGACCAATTACTTACTCACTTATTTCTTTATTTTTTTCACGGTAGAGACTATTGTAATTAAATGTACTTAACAAATATATTCTATTACATTAAAATAAAATACGTTAGAGCGTGACAGCGTGAATGTATGTGCAATTTAGTAAAAATTTATAAATTCCACCTTAAAAAATTATAATTTAGTGCAGTTTGCATTATTTCCTACGCTCCTCCTATAAAAACTGCTTATTTGCTTGTAAAAAAATAGAAAATAGATAAGAGGAGAACATTTGCGGCTCAAAACGAATATTTTGAAATCGAATATTTATTTTTTAATATATACCCTAAAAATCATATCCAATCAAAATACTGAAAAGTACTGTTAACTTTATCTAAGAATGAAGAGTAAGAATTCTCGAATCCGTAACGTACAGCCCTCTTCTGTAATTTTACATCTATGAGTGTCTGTTAACTCTATCATTAGTAGTGCCTGTGATCTGTTTTGAGAGAAACTCTGACATTTGATATTCTAGAGCAAATCTTACGGCAAAACTCAATATTATGTTAAAACAGTGCTGTTAGTTTATGTTGACATTACAAATTGAACTGTCAAAAAAGAAAAAATATTCGACGTTGCAAAATAGAGCAAACTGAAGGTAAAATATTAATGTATCATTTAATTATAGTAATTTAATATATTAACAAATTAATGTATTATTTATATCAAAATAGTCAAAATGAACAAAAAAGTAAACTCCGGAGCAATTGCGGTACTTTACCTGACTTTTCGCTGATTTTTGGAGATTATTAAAGAAAGCAACACAGGAAAAATTCTGGGAGATTTTCGTTAAAAAAAGCAAAAACAATTAGCAGACGTTATCAAAGAGCTCACGTAAAAGCCGTAAAAGATAAAAATTGAATTTTAAAGCTTCACAAAAGGGACTATTTTTATATTTTAAAAAATGAAATTGTTTAATTATTTTTAAGCTTTGTAAATGAAGCTGTTGAAATGTTTCTCTCTGTTTTATTTTCTACAGTGAAATACATATTTTATTTTACATAAGATACAAGGTATTTATATAATTAGTTTTCATTTCTTCTCTTCTCTTCCAAAGTCAGTTGAAGTACTGGTGCCCGACCGTGTTTCTCAGTTTCTTCTACATGTATATGTACGTTGCATTTTGGTACTTAATGTGGAACATTCAGCTATTTTAATAAACGTCTGTGAGTGTAAATAAATATATATTTCTTTACCCAAAAAAAAAAAAAAAAAAACTGTACCCTGTTTTTGTTGATTCGTATTTTTCCTTAGTCATTGGAAAGCGAATTTCTTCACATTTCACATTCACGAACAATTAATTTGCAAATGTGCTCTATACCCCTTCAAACTGATGATTGACCCAGTGGAATCAAAGAATTGTTTCCTACACATTTCTGATATGATTCATGAGCCACAACGTATAATGCTGACAAATTGATAAGTAAAAGAAAATATTTTTAAAAGAATACACGGTTTATGTTACCTGAGTTCTAACTAGGAAAGAAGTTTCCCGAATTTTATGAGATTCCAAATCGTTTATAATATTTCATGTCAACGTCTTCAGAAATCTAAAAAAAAAAAATGCTTGAAGAGCGAACGATCGAATGGTTCGTTTTTATCTTTCGACTGTTTCAGCAACCTAATGCAATTGATTAATAAATAAATACCTAAAAAGTATTCAATGTTGTTATATACGCCTAAATTACGACTGCTTTGCCGTTTTCTTTTATATTTTCATAAGTTTTCGTTTCTTACTTTATTCTGTTATTATAACATACGTGTAGTGACCTGTTGAAGAGGNTCTTACTTTATTCTGTTATTATAACATACGTGTAGTGACCTGTTGAAGAGGCCATAATGAATATGTGAGATTTTTTTAAACTCACAAGGCGAGTTTAGAATTCATTTTACAGAAACATGTGATAAGTAAGCTTCTGTTTATATACATATATGCGTTATTCAATGCATAACATGAACACTGATATACTTAACAAATGTACGACACTGTAAGCTATGCTGTTATAATATAATAAAATGTATGCAAAACGTAAGGAGAACGTTTATGTAGAACTTCTACTCTTGAATATAAATAAGTAAGAAAATTGTATTCGGCTGTGCCGAATCTTTCATACCCATCACCTTTATGTTTTAAAAAGGGAAAAAGAAACTGAACTTTAATAGGTAGGCGTGGCAGACTTTTTTCTATTTTTATGGATTACCGTGGAAATTTTTATTTTGCACTCTATGAGCACTGAGCAAAACAGCCAGTAAACAGTATGTTTTTTTGCTTATTTTATAATGTAGGCGTGGACAGTAAACAATGTGTTTTATGCTTATTTTATAGTGTAAGCGTGGACTGCGATCGATTTGGTCCATTTGCAATAGCCACGTATGTGAAAGATCTTCCAATATTTCTGCCAAATTGAAGTCGATATCTTCATTTTTTTGTCAAAAATCTGGCACTCATTTCACTAAAAAATGTCATTCTACAGGTACTGTAAAATATTCAAATGAAAAAAAATTAAAAATGTTCGAGTTATACTGTCTGCCTTTTTCAAAAATAGAGTTTTGAGGAAAAAAAAAAAGTTTAAAGATTTGACATACGTTATAGATACGTTACTTTGTTATGATATCTTTTGAATTTTTTTTTTTTTGATTAGTCTGCAATCCCAGGACTATAAAAATTGCCTTCCACTCTCAAATAGTCTTCCTCATTGTCCTTACTAGTATATATTTTGCCCATAAGTACATGTTTTACTGCCTCTGTAAAACACAGAATGACACGTTTCACATTTTACGTGAACCGAAACTAAAAAAAAAAAGGCAAGAAGATGTATAATTCCATAGCAGAATCCATAATGAACTTCGGAAACTCCATCTTTAACTATTAATATCTTGGTGGAAGTATCGGATCTCGCTCGAATGGCTCTTAGCGTCATATTTATTTAGTGGCCGTCTCGATGACTATACTAACATATGTTTATTCGGAAATGTGTGTGTATGTGTGTGTGTGTGTGTGTGCTTCGAAATGATGATGAAGACGTTCTGAAGACCATTACTAATGCATTAGAGAAGTTAGAAATGAATAGGTAAAAGATTAAATTGTAACTTCGTGGCAGGTGGTCATTTTGTGTAGACGTTCTTTTTGAAGCGATCATGGAAAATATGGAAATTTCAAGGAGAAAAAAATGTTGTTGTTCTTAATGGAATTTCTTTCCTCATGTTCTACAATATCCGAAGTATCTATTAGGCAAAAAAAAAAGTTTTTTATTTTTCTAAAATTTTACAGTGGTTTCCCTCCTGAATAGGTATGCGTTATACTTGAGCATTACTTACGCGTGTTCGATATAAAACAATATAAAATAAATATATATTTTGACCATGGAAACTCACACATACACACACACACACTTCCATGTAAGGACTTGAGTTTATAAATGAGTGTATATGTGTATATGCTTAGTTAATGGATGCTGGTCACCGTTATCATCGTCATTATTAGATGAACCTTTTATGCTTTTATGGAATTGTGTAACAACATTATATGTGCGCGCGTCTATGCATAGCTGTTGTTTGAGAAAGGGAAAGAAAGAGAGAGATAGAGAGAGAGATAGAGAGAGAGAGAGAGAGTGAGAGAGAGTGAGATCAAGAGTTTGTTTATATTATTTTAACTTTTTACCTTTAGCACATGCTTTGTCATGCATATAAGCACACACATTATTCATTACACACATTACCATGTAATTATGATTATTAAAAAGAAAAAATTTTTTTTCAAATAATTTAATTAAAACTTTTTCGAGTGCTACTTGTTCTGAAAAACAGGTACCGAGAGAAAGTGCTCATAAAGAAACTTTTTTCTCATTTTTCCATTTTGCAAAAAAAAAAAAAAAAAAAGAAAAAAAAAGGGAAAACGTATAAATTCCATAAGATATTTGTTTATAAATTGATTGACGTGACATTGCGTTATTATTATCATTATTATTATTATGTGTGCTTTAAAAAACACACATTAACACTCATACATATACATACATATTATTATGATGTATATATACGTATACATAATCCATTAATTACTTCTCATTTTAGATGGTCGATTAAAAACTTTTTAAAATTATTAAACATTCATAATATCGACTTATGTGCACATTTAAAAGTAAGTCAAGCAAACAAAGAAACTAACACAACAGAAAAATACTCACAAATACTTGCAAATGAGAAAATTACAGCCACAATTTTATGATTGCGGTCGGATGATGCCAAACATTTACCACATGAGCACGTACAGACGAAAATATTAAAAATAACTTTTCAACGAAAGCACGCACTCTCACAAATACATACATAAAAGTACATATACAAAATAAACTATATACATATATACAAAACAAAACAAAAATAAAGTGAAAAAATAGAAAGAAAAGTTTTACTCTACTTTCATAGCAACAGCAAATGTCAGAGACGAATATTTTAAATATGAGCTCTGTGTTCATATGTGTAGCGTCCGTTCCTTATGTTACGGCATATGTTAGAAAGTCGCCTGCTATATATATATATATTTGTAATCAACCCGTTCTCGTACGTTTGGGGATATATATATTTTAGCTTTGCACATTTAATTCGCACAACTGACCTTCGCGCTTCGAGTCTGCTGTATTTTCCCGTATTTCCCTAAATGATTTCAATTTTTTTAAAAAATAAAATAATTTCTTACGTGCAAGTAAAGTAGTTTTTTAAAAAATCTTTTATATATGTCGAGTTTGGTTATTTTCCCCATAATATCCATTCCCCAAGTGTATGTAATGCAGTTGTAATGCATGGGAGTCTGCATCGGTGATCCATAGCATAAAGTCTCTTTTTTTTTTTTTTTTGTTTAGTCAATCTATCTATCCATGTTAACCGTGTGATTAGAATCTCGAGACTTTATCAAGAACGATAAAAAAATTTGATTTATAGATTCTTAACTTCTTTCGATAATCAGACAAATTTTTATCTACATAAGTTCAACTATATTATTCACATGTGCATGTTCATCACATCCTTCGACTATATGCTTGCGAGCTTATGCCAAGTGATGCCAAGTTGCTGTTGCACTCTATTGCTAATTTGTTAGATTTAATTTAAGCATCAAGAACTGTAATTTATATGAGAATTATACATGTATTGTGCTGCTTAGTTTCCATATGTAGATATATATAAAAAGAGTTAAATACAAATAAGAATTTTTATGGATAAGCAAAGAGGGTGTCAAGTGGTTTGGTCTAAACCAAATATAATTCTTCTTCTTATTTCGTTTTTCCATTTGCTCTGCGCTGTATTTTAGTATGCTCTTGGGTATGTATGTGTATGTATCTCTGTACCGGTGTTTGTGTTTGTGTGTGTGTGTGTGTGTGTGTGTGTGTTTTGTTGGCGGTAAGTAAATATTTGATTTTTGCATTAAAGTCAATTTGCTTTCATGATTCTGTAATTCATTGTTTACAATTGCTGGCATCGTTCTTCAACCCACTACTAACGAATGAAAAAGAATCTAATATATATTAGGGGCAAACGACTACATGAGACTGTAGCATTAACACTAGCAGCATTATTGCCATCAGCATCGCGTTTTGTCTTTTCGTTTCTTGATTTTAATTTTTCGAGCCAACGCTCTATACCAAGTTTTTGTGTTCTGCCTTTTCTTCCTTACTCCTGTTGCTTGCTCTTTTTGCTTAACTATCTTCCTAACATTTTTTCTTTTGTTTTTTTTTTTCTTCTTTCATATATTAGGCTACGCTTGTTTGTTTGTCTCTTTAATACAGAGGGATGTGTTTTCGTATACATTAGGTGTGTAAGTAAGTTTTAAAGGATTTGTATTAGAAGGCGTTATTAACATTAAATCGCATGACAGTATAACTCACTATATATATGTATATATATATATATACTACTTTCGAAATAAAACATTACTATTAGATTTTAGTTTTTAATTCGGCCTTTTTTTTCCTTTTTTTTTTTTTTTTGTTAAAACCTTTACTATTTAGTTTTTGGAAACCTTGGAAAAGTTGATTTCCATGCAAACGAAAAAAAGAGAAAAAAAAAAACATCTAAAGGCGGTAAGCTTTACTTTTCCTGTTTCATTGGAAGGACAGCGCTGCAAAATTGTGGCAGTCATTGAGAACCGGATTCATTATTCAACAATAACTACGATAAGATAGTAAACTCGAACAATCAAATAAAACCACTATTAACAAACCACTATTTCAATGACAACTAAGGCAATTAAGCCAATTATTAAACGCTACCAAAATCGAAATCAATATAGATTGGTTCTTTGGCAGCGTTCGTCGCGGTATTGTAAAGTCTAGTCTAGAAAGAGTCTACTAACTAACAATTCTAAGTAACACTGATTTCAATCGATGACTTTGGGATCAAAAAAGAAATCCATCCTTCTCTAACTGTGCATTTTCCACTTTAAAGTTAAAATTTTTAGATAACATATATAAATAATATAAATTCGTTAAAACTTATAAGTACCACTAATGTATCTACTTCTTGAATTTTATTGCGCTTTGTTCCTTTTCTTCCATTTGTTATTTTAGAGTGTTTGAAATTAAATCTGCTTCTTCGCTTACGTTTCTTGAGCTCGTTTATTTATTCGCAAAAATTACATTTGTGTTCTCGTTCTTCCATTATATTACGTAGTATAATGCTTCATATGTGCGTGTATGCGTTGGCATGTCTCTCCTCACAATACAAATAACAATGATAAGTAATTGTTTTATTAGATTAGTTTAAGGATATTATTCTCTGCTCGCTCGCCTTAAGATTGAGTTTCTTTAGAGATGCCGAACTATGATTTCAATTAAATGTGATTGTTTACCATCAAAACATGATTTTCAACAATGATTTGCACTTTCAAAATGTTCAGCTCAATGTAAATGCTTTTTATGGAAAATATTACAAAAAAGAAAAAAAAAAAACAAAAGATTTTCAATATAAATTTTTCCTTTAATTTTTTTTTTTTTTTTTTTTTTTCTTAGATTTTCTTTTTTTTTTTTTTTTTTTTTTTT
>KK351012.1:2345907-2383219 GCA_000671755.1 Glossina brevipalpis
ATTTTAAAATATTTTTTTTTTTTTGGTTTTAATTTTTTAATACTCGCTATCGTGCACATGTGAAGCTTGTCAAATTATTCTTAACTTAAATAGATTGCATGCATCAAACACTCAATAAACATTAAACTAAATGCATTCGAAATTGGGTTGAATAATAAAATCGTGTCCGTCCCCCTCGGTCTCTATCTCTCTTTATAACTTTTTTTTATTTCTCTCTCTCTCTCTCTCCCTCTCTCTTGCTCCTTTAAAGGGAAACCTTGCAAAATGAACGTATTTTGAAGGTCATGCATGTTAAGCAGAAAATAAGCGAATAGAGGACAAAGAGCCAAAGTTATTAGTAAAAGTTTTCATTATATCACTTATTCGTCTAGGCGAAATGTAATACATGACTTCATCAGTTATATTTTAGATCAGTTAGAGTTCATACATATATATAAGTATATATATATATATATTATATATAATAAATAACGGTTGGCCGGTTATCACCGTACGTATGATCAAACTCAGATAATTTAGAACTGATAGCGCAGAGAAACTTAAAAGAAAAATATATCGTTGAACATTACGAGAGTATTTTTGCTTTAATCTATAGCATCACTAAACTTTCAAGAGGAAAGCTATTAAAAATTATATAGTACATAGTCCTTAAGCTAAAGCTTAGTTCCTTGCAGGAAGAAATTATTAGCACAACGTTAATGTTACTAAGTTGTGCTAAGTTTTACCACTACTTCTTCAATAAAATCTTTTAAAATTTCACTTCTAGATATAAAGAGTGGAGAATAAAAAACTGCATGTTTGAGGAACTTGTCGCTACATTGACTTCACTTATACAAGCATTGTGGAAAACGATTTTGTTCCTTCAAAATTTGTATATGATCATCAGTATATTTTCCTTTTCTCTCAATGTATTCATATAAGTAGATAGATATCCATTTCATATCCAAGAGATAAACTTTCGAGTGTATCTTAGTGAACTGAGGCGTTCCGGATGTACGATAATATCAATATATTTTACTTTTCTCTCAATGTATTCATATCCGTAGATATCCATTTCATATCCATTCATATCTAAACTTTCGAGTGTATCCTCCTGAATAGAGGTGTTCCGGAGCTGTTTAAGGTTTTTGTTTTTGAGTTAATGTATCCTTTCTTTTGGGGCGTATTTGAAATTGCCTTATAATGTCATAAATGCCTGCCTGTTTAATGAGTCAAAAATTCTATCAATAATGTATGTAGCGTAGCTGGTGTCAACAATATTCGTTATTGAGAAACTCCTAATCGTTTAAGCAGGCATGAATCGAAAGAAGACTTCGTTAAATGGAAAATTTGCTCCTTTTTGATAACGAGAATTATTACCCTAAACTTGACCATTATGTTCGATATAGAAAATCGTAAATCCGCCGCAGATTTCATTACAAACTTTGCAATATACATAGTCAGAATTTGTTCGCCTCACATAAGTTCAGCTATTGAACTCATTTTGTTTTTTGCGCATGAGAGCGATGTGCTAATTGAACGACTTCCGGCATATAACCGGAAGACACCTGTGCGCTCCCTGGTATGGTAATACATAAATTGTACTTTGCAATATGTGTAGCAAAAAAAAAGAATAGCTTTGCAAATTGAGCATCATATCTTCATCATATATCATATGTTCACATCTTAACGCGCGGTACAAAGAAGTTTTCTTTTTTTTTTTTACGAGATGGAAACTCTTAGATATCTAAAGTTAGTGTAGGGTTTACAGCATTGTAAAATCTCCTCAGGCGATTATTGTTCAGTGTTACTAGGAAAGAATAATCTGGGCCTCAGCTCAAATCGTCCATGATGGAGTCAACTTTCTACGTGTACTTTATTTTTCTTTTGTCGAATCGATCATGACGTTAGCGTAGACGTCAGTTGGACATATTTTCATCCTGGAACATACCGTATTGTTTGATGAGTTCATGACTCCTGTTTGGTCTTTCTTATTGTAATTTGAGCTCAGCAGTATAGTTTAAGTTATCGAATGATACGTGTTCGACTGTTTTCTTCGCATTCAAGTCTAGTTAACAAGAGATTTTAAGGTCGTGGCCATATTGATGAAGATAGTTGAGAAAGTAGACATGTCATTTGATACATACATATAACAGTGCCATTATCGTAGAAAGAAGCACGCGTGTCCATTGTTCATGCGAAAGGCGTTCACAGTTACACTATCATTCATGGATGGTGAGTCATCTGAAATATAAAATTAAGTTTCTGTTGAAATTCTTTTTCCATCTCATAATTACGAGTGTATCGCTCAGGTGTTATATCAGTTGACAGTTGGCAGTGTGCAACCTTGACCAGCAATTTGCTTCGAGTACCGTGAATTATATGAAACTATTTTACTATTGGCGAGAAAACTACCTCACATTATATCTATTTACATGAATAGCAATAGTTTTTTTTTGTTCCAAATCTTCTCTTCGATATAACATAACTCTTTATATTGATGACCCCTTGTAGAAGCATTACAAAGTCAAAGGTTATAGCGCTATCGTCGTTCTTCCAGACAAAAATTCTTAAATTCATGTTTAATTACTTTTCGCATTTTTTCGTTTCCAAAGATTTAAATAAAAAATATGCTAAAAAAAAAAACCAAGAAAATTTTTGCGTACAAGTATTTATTGCAGAATCTTTCTTTCATAGAAGAAAGTTTAATAAATGAATTTTTCAATTCTGTGCAAATTGAAATAAAAAGTAACATGCTTCCATCACCTTAAATACGAATTTATTATGTAATCTTCAAATAGAAACAAATAGACGAGTGCGCGTAGCTGAATGTATGGGTGGGTGGATGGATGGATGGATGGATGGATGGATGAATGGATGGATGGATGGATAGAATAAATAAAATCGCAAACATTACAGAAATTTTGTATGCAAACCGCGAACTAAATTAGATTTTTTATAATATTGAAATTCAAACAAACGCATATACACACATCTAAAGTCAGTAGTGTAATGCAAAATAATGACAAGCTACCATAAGATAAAGCGTTAACAATATACAGGGCTTCCTTGCGTGCTGACGATAACAACGAGCACACACGGACACATCGAACGCATATAAAATGCCCATAAGGATTTAGAAATCAGGATTCGATTAAAATACATCGTTGGCAATTTAGAATTTAGTGTTTGACATAAAAATGAGATGCAGAATGTGTGTGTGTGTGTGTGTGTGTTATATTAGAATCAAAGAGTAGGGCAGATAGCAGCGTATACGGCGCTATATATATATAGTCGATGATAGTAAACATGGTGTATGTTTGTGTGTGGCTGTATAGTATGCAGTAGTTGTTGCTTTTTTTTTTTGCCATCTTTTGTTTCTGTCATAATCATGTTAAAATTGCAAATTGTGTCAATGCGATGCTATGGCATGCGTGCTATGAATAAGGAAAAGCATGAAGCAGACGCTTATGGCTTTTACGGTCGGTCTCGCCTCCCGCTAACGCTTATTTAATTCATTGTTTCGTTTTGATAGAATCATAAAACGTTTACAATAATAATAATAATAATAATAATAATAATGATGATGCTGATGATGATAATGATGCTGATCTTGATGATAATTATAATGGCAGTAATGATGATGTCAAAAATTTGCACATAATTTGTGCAGTTTTTTTTGTTAACGCTGTCATCACAAATGATTTAAAAGTCATAATAAGTTAGTAATTTTTCTCCTAATTTGTTCGCAAACATAATCGTTTTACATATTTTCATGTCATGCTTTTGCTGTCTATTTTTTTTATTTTTTTATTCGTATCATTGCTTTTACGAAATCATTGTTTAATTTCACTTTATAAACAAATGTTTCAAATGAACTCGTTTGCATTGCAAATTTCAATTAAATTGTACTAAACTTTTAAGCTGAGTTTCGGAAACTTTTTAATGACTTTTAAACTAACGCAAACATACCTGTGTGTGTATTCGTTACATGTGTATGTGTAAAAAAGGGACATATATTCATTGAGTATACAAAAGCGGTGTACAAGTTTACCGCTTCATAGTTAAATATATTTAAACAATTTTCTTCATTTTTTTTTTTATTGACGTGATTGTCGTTCCGAGTGTATCTTGTATAAGAGTAATAATACCGTTTAATGTCGGCAATGTTGGACTTCCATCTATCCCTATCTACGATTGGGTTATAATTGTGTTCTAAATTAAATAATAAATTCATACTTTATGATATTCTTACGATATATTTCAGTTAAATTTAGTTGGTAGAGTAAGCAGAAACGCTTTAATGCCCGATGATGATGATGAATGAATGAATGATACAATAGTCCGAAGTGAGCCTATTGGATAAGCCAATGATATGCTACACTGGTATACGAAGAAATAATGTTTTTGTAACGTGATTGTACTGTGTTTGTAATCGGTTGGTGACTTTATCCCACAAAATTTATAAATGATGAAATAGTCTTGAGTGCCGCTTGATAACAAAAGTAGGCGACTTTAGCAAATAGATGATTGAATGCGATTTACGTAGTCGTAAGAAAATTAAATCCTTCGCTTCTATATTTGTTTTCTTTTCATAACCATCACGGAAGGTTTGGGTTATATTCATTTTCTCATTTTGTTTGGAACACCTAAAAGGATGCTCCAGAGACCTCTTAAAGCATAAAATTTAAAATCAACTTAAGAATGTCTCACTGTCAGTCCGTGTAATATCTTTAATAAATATTTTTTTGTTGCAAAAATGAAGATATCGGCTTCAAATTCGGCAAAAATATTAGCAGTTCTTGAACTCAAGTTATTATTGAAAAAGAGTCAAATCACTGAAAGGTTTGCAGTACAACACTGCACTGGTTTTCAAAAACTGAAAAAAAAGAAATAGGATTTTTTTTTATTAATTACTCATAAAATACAGTAAATATAACTACAACAGTCTTCACGTGCAATTTAAATGGTCGAACTTGTAGAAACTGCGTAAAAATAAAATGATCAGTCACACTCAATCCATATAACAGAATAATGGAATGGAATTTCATTTTTTTGTGAAAAAGTTTGTAGCCAATAAACTGTACATATTTTTAATTAGTATCAAATTCAAAACTCACATACACTTACCCCTCTGTTTGTCACCATTTGTTTACCTGCTTACTTAGGTAATGTATGCGATAAGCATTTTCCCGGCTGAAAAAATTAAGATATCTAGATCAAATTAAACAAACACATTGAAAGGTCTTTCACGTACGTTGGTATTGAAAATGATCCAATTTCCTCAAATGCCACGCCTATTATAAAATTTAAACTCACAACTCCTCTACTTTCTAGTTATGTCACTCACTACTCATAAACTATAACAAATACACGTTATTCTATAAAAATGAAAGAATCTGCCACGCCCATCCAATATTATAAAGCATCCAAAATAAGTTTCTCTCCAACATGAAAATGATGAGTATAAAAGATTCGCTCATAGCTGATTATAATTTTCTTATTTCTTTTTACTAAAATTGACCTCATTTCTTCTTTGTGAAAAAATCGTATACGCGGCCCACTCTAGACAATGTTATAATGAAGGAGGTGCTAGAAAAAAAAAACAAACTTTTTCTAGCGAAGCTGTTATGCCATCATTTTGTTTTTAAATAATTTGCCAGAAATTTTGTTTGGAGTAAGAGCAGAGTAGTAAAGGTGCGCAGACATGCATAAGAAATTTGTTCAAGGCATTGATTAGATTTTTTAAATAATAAATTTGAGAAAGCGATTTATAATTTCGTGCCTACAACTTTAATCCCATTCCCGTCGTCCGCTCAGATAATGCATAGAAAAGATAAACTTTCTTATCAATCGAGAAAACTTCGGCTAGTGGAGTGATATTTATTCTAAGCTTTCATATCATATTTTCTACATTGATATTTATTTTAAATTATTAATTCATTTTTCTAGTAAAGAAGCTAAACGCCAATCCTTTGTTAAATTTTTAATATACCCCGCCTATTAAGTATAACGTTCGTAATAGGCATTTATAAAAATAAAATAAATTAAATACAATCGTTTATTATAAAAACAATAAAATTCAGTTTGCCAGAAGTACTAAAATATCTCCTAGCGGTTCTTTTGTCTAAGCATGTTTTGTAGAAATTGGTAGAAAACCGCATTATACGTTACATAAGGAAAAGTTACTGTTGCTGCTTTATGAAATTACTTTGTAGATAATTTTTTTTTTATTTTTAAATTCATCAAAAAAACACATTTCGCTACCAATACTAGTCTTGCGCTTAGCCGCAATGTAGATTATAAACTGACTTCTAAAAGTCTCCTTTTTTTTTTGTATTTTTAAAAATTCAATTGAAAATCTAAACGTACGTACGTACGTACGTACATGGATTTATATTAAGGTGACCAAATGCTTGCTCGTTCAAGGAAGACAGCGCTTCATTTTTCTGAAATTTTCTATATCTATATCCCAATAAATGTGACTTACAATGAATATTACAAGCAATATTATAAAAGTTATAGTTAAAAATATTTAAATTTTAAAATTTGAAAGTAATGTCATCTTGAAAGATTGAAAAATATATATTGAAAAATTTATTGCATTCTACAACGAGCACCGATGATGTATCGCATTTAAAATCATCATCATCCTGGTCACCTTAAATTCATACAACATATTGGTTATATATATTTACGTTAGCAACAAGTGTCTGTTGCTGTGTGATATCATGGCTGATTGAGAATGAAGTTGACACATTTGCATTGCGGACTAATAAAATTTTCATGTTTTTTAGCACTGCTCCATACACACTTATGCAAATGGAAATATATATATATATATATGTATATATGTTGGATGTGTGTATGCATGTAGTTGCATAACTTTTTCATAAATTTTTAAATACTAAAGTGCCCAAGCACCAACATGTATATTCCACATATGTGTGTATATTTACATATATATATATATATATATATTTATATATAGATGTACCACATAGAATGAGAAGTGATTGGCAAGTAATATGGAAGAACCATCTTTTTCTACATCTCTTCTCTACATTATTATCTTAACCTCTTTACTTTTTACCTTTGTTGGCAAAAAGGAAGAAGAACAAAAAAAAAAAAAAAAAATTTTTTTTTCTTTTCTAAACGAGAGAAAATTGTGGTAAAGTTATGACGGTTTCCATTTTTATTGACGATAAATAGATACTTTTCCGTGTTTGCATATCTAGTCGTATGTATGTAAATCGTAAAACTTCTTTTGCTCTTTTGTTTTAAGTTTCTACTCCTTTTGATGTATCACTTAGGCGAACATAAATGCCATGAACGTGTAACTGAATATGCATGTATGTGTGAGGTTCTCCTTTTTTTATACTCTATCATATACAAATACATATATAAAAACACATACACACATATATCTCATATTTATGCAGAAACATATCAAACTCGTTTTATTCTATAATAAGTTTAGTAGAGAGATGCAAAGAATATTTTATTCGTTCGCATAAAAGTATACACACAACTATACGAATATATGAGTACATGTTATATGTATTTCAGTATGTATATATATATATATATATATATATATCATTTTCATTTCATATATACGTATTATAATATGAATGTCCTTGTGTTACAATATCCAATGATAATAACATAAGATACGTATTGTAATATATACACATAAAACAACAACAACAACAACAACATCAACGATAACTATAAAAAGAAAAAAAGGCAAACGAAAAAGGAAAAAAAAAAAGTAAAAACGATTGACTTTATTATATAAAAACAAGTCTAAAAGCAGGTTGTTACTCCATCGTTTATTGTTGACATTAAATGTTGCAAATAACACGTAACGTATTAACGAATATACGAATATTTTATATATAAAAACAAAAACAAAATTTATTTTTTTCTCAATACAAATATATGTTTATGTACATGATATGAAATACATATGTAACACATCAATGCCGCCTGCTGGACGAAAGCATGAAAATGTTTACATTCATGAATCATTTTTGTGATGGGGTTTTTAACGGTTTCCTATTTTTTTTTTTATACGCTAAGGCAACACATGAAAAAAAAGGGTAAATGTGTGAAAGTAAATTAAAGTGCTTCATTTCCTACATGAAAATTGACTTTTTATCATGTTTTTTTACTTTTTTTTTCTTTTTTCAATTTTTCCTTCGTTTTTTCTTTTTTTTTTTTTTTTGTTTTCATTGTTGCGCCAACACATTTTGCCTCTTTAGTATTCCAAGCAGAATTAATAGATAGATTCAGGGATTTTGTAGATCATGACTGTGATCGTTTTGTGGCTTTATGAATTCATCTTCTATTACAAAAGGTTTATGTTATATAGTTTAGAGAAAAGTCGAGGTTGATACAGAAAAATCTAAAACTAAAACTTCTTAGAAATGATGATGATAATCGCAATTATTAGAAACAAAATACGTTTGATTTTAAATTGTACAATATTTGTATGGCTTTGACATTAAAAAAACACTTAACTTAAAGATAACTAGAGCATTGTCGAATCTGTCTAAGGAAAGAGTTTTTTAACAATCTTAGCCAAAGGTCTGTCTTTCTGTTTAAGCAAATTGTATTTACACAATTAAATGAGTTTTGCTTTGGTTAGGCATTTGATCTGCCAGACACGGCATTTAAAACTTCGAACTCGAATCCATACAAATCTATTCTTATTATTACGTATACTTATATAAATTGTATAATGGATGATATACTAAATTGAAAAAAAAAAAAAAAAAAAACCACAAAAACAAAAGCAAATTGCGAATATCGAAATGTATATTTGTCACAAAATTTACTTACACATATCTATAGAACAACAAACATTTGAGTACGTTTTTCAATCCATCGTATTTAACTTGGTTTACATATGAAATCATAACGCATATAACATATAAGTAAATAAGTTATATATAAATTTATTATATCACTTAGCTCGTACCTTATTACTCAGACGAAAAGGTAATTCAAGTTGTTAAAAAAAAAAACAGAAAAAGAAAACAGTTGAGTTAAAGTCCTTATACTAAACAGTCATATTATTGATTTACATTTATATGAATGCAAATTTATACTATACTTCAGTATCAAATTGAAATCACCTTTACTTTCTGTTATATATCGGGCAAGTAACTAAATTTTACTCCTCTAGTTATAATCTTTCCTAACTATCTATCTTACTGACGAATATGAAAAAACCTAAACTAGAAATTAAAAAAAATTATAAACTTGGTTTTGATTTTATTCAACTTAAATTATTATTAGAAAAATTCTTATGAATTTTAGTTTCGATCATTCCCTGCCATTGTCATTAAAGTCTTTAAACGATAGGCTACGTTTTATATCTAATGTAATTCCAAGTCGGGCCAGTTTACTGTAAAGTATAAAAAACCAAGCTTTTAATCTCGCTTTAATTGCAGCAAAAAAAAAAGGAAAATAGTTCATGATTTTATTATATATACTTTATATATTTAAGTAGTTCTTATTTTATAAATTTATATATATAATATACTATAACTCAATTAAATTAAAGATAAATCAAATATTTGTTAATTTTCTCTATAAAATAAATATAAGAATAAGATGCACAAACACGTACACCTGCCCATATTATACTTCTTGTCTATGAATGCTGTCTATATATATATATATATTCGTTTGTATTGTTACTAAATTGATACCATTGTTTAAATATTTGTCGACATAATTAAGTTAATTCATTTGTATTTCAACCTGAACGTTAAAAATTCTAAATAAACTCAAGTCTAAGCAGCAGTGACGCATCGAAGTTTCTTAAAGGTAAAGGGGTCATTAGTAAAAAGTTAAAAAAAAAGTATGAAAATTTTTTCATTTTGATTCATGTATATATATATATATATATACATATAAAATATATATGTATGTCAATATACATTCTTTCTTTTTAAGGTAAATTCACTTATTAAGGATTCATTCGTTCTATTTTTCGACAACAACAAAACTACTAGTTTTGAACTGATTTAACGAAATGTATCCATGCGTTGAAAAAAATCAAATAAGAGCAAAGAAATTTGGAATAATAAGATAAGCAAATAAACGTAATTGATATTATTTTATTCTGCTACACACTTAACTCTCCTTTTCTCTCTCCCTATCTTACTGGAAATGAATTATTTTTCGTATTAAATTAGTGATTAGAAAATTTTCCATTGAAGGGAAAGTGATAACTGGTACGGGGAAATATTTAGGATTTTTTTTTTCTTTTTTTTTTTCTTTTATATATGCATATAAACACTTTCATTACAATTATATCTTAGGTTTTGTTTTAATTTTTATTAAATATTTTTCCAGCAAAAACTTCGACAAAGACCCCGAAAGCCTCGCTCCTGTCATATAAGCACAAAGATTGTGTTCAGTTTCTAACACAAATTGTTTACACAACTAAAACTCTTAGGCGAATATAAAACAAATAAACACATGCGCATGTAAGCACATACACACAAACTTATATATATCTTTCTACTAACATTTGCATACGTTCTAAAGCAAAGAATTTATTTAAACAGTGATTTAGTTATAAATGAAAACGAATACATACCGAAGTCGACTTATTGTCGGTTAGAGTACATTATATGGAATTGTATATACGTGCATACGTGTGTGTACACATTAAGCAAGAGTAAGCAAATCGAACTAATGCAATTGTAATGAATTGCAGACAATGAAATAATCATCTAAAGAAATCAATATCAGCTGATTGAAGGAAAACGCTTTTGATTTATTCACTACGATTTAAAAGAAAACAAGCAATTAAAAAAAAAAAAAGATAAAAACGAGAAAATGTTATCATCATCATCATTATCATCATCATCATTATCATCATAATCATCATTATCAGCATCATATCCACATCATCATCATCATCATCATCATCATCATCAATCTTTGTTTACTTAGGCCGTTTTATCTTCATAATTTTGTATTTCTTTGCGTTTTTTATGTCTCATACGTAAATTGGTAGCTAAACGTACTGTGCAAAAATAAAGAATTTCAACTATACTGAGAGTTGAAACACCCATAAAAAGTCCTAATAAACCACCGCAATTGGCTAAGAACTCAGTAGTACCATACAGCTCAGAGCGTTTGGAGGTCAGAAATTGTGCCTCCTTAAAAAAAATCGAAAGACGAGACTTTTTCGCACTATAAGTTAATTAATGAAAAATAAAATCATAAATTTACCTTAGAAGAGCTTGATAGCTTTTTAACTTACCCATATAATTCATCTTTAGGGTTTGATGTGCCTTTTAATCCAGTTAAGCTTTTGTAATCGTAATCGGCTTGTGAGATTTCCGCTTCATATGCGATGGATGTGCATGCGGGCAAACAATTACAAGTCGTTGGTGCGCGATAACTACTATCGGTAGCACTGACTCCTTGATTAAATTCTTCCAAAGCCAATTTATCTTCAGCATCGTAAAGGCATGATATCTTCTTTGGACCACAAACTGGTGCAGCGTATCTTCCTTTTTTGAAAACTTACTTTTTTTGTGCGACTTTTAATATTAAGTGAAACTTAACTTACTTGGCATTGAATATTTAACGCAACCACATTTACTTAAAGTAAAATTGGCTAAACATTCTAGTTCACAATTATTTTGACTATAGATCTGAAAATAACGTAACTGGCGTTCTTTCTGGAAATAACATTGACGCCTTAAGCATAAGATAAAGGGAAAAAGAAAAAATGTTTTAAGGAAAAAAGCTAAAAAAAATTATAGTCGAATAAACCCGACTTTGGTATCTACACCACTTCGTCTAACATTAAGAATTATATCTTGTTGTCATACAAAGTCAGCTTGTTTTTCATGAGGAAACCTGCGAAGAAATTGAAAATTTATTTCATATATTATAATATCTATTTGAAAATATGTCGTTAGATGGGATGTGAACGAACATTAGATAAACATTAGATAGACACAGACGATCGCACAACCTTAAACCACAGAAAATGATTCCTTATGGTTTCGTTTAGCAATCTAATGCAAGTATTTTTTGATATGTTGTATACAAACGCGTATGCTTAAGTCATTCGCGACTGTACATTTTGTTGTTTGGAAGACCATACACAGGAACGGCTCATTTTATTCATTTCTGATAGTTTACATAGTTCTAAAGATATTTTTCGACCCGCTGCTTTTCCATACTGACTCATAATTTCAATTTAAAATTATTGCACATTTTGGGTTTGGAAATGCATTCAATGCACATACTATGTACAACCTGTCTCGAATGGGTTAATGTATACTTATCATAAGTGGTGTAGAGTATAAAAATTTTATTAACTTAGTTTTTTTTTAATTTACTTATTGGGTTCGTAGTGTTTTAGACCACTGGAAGTAGTTATAATTTTGGGTTTTATGGATATCAATATCTCTTGATCGAAAGGTATGCGGAAAAAACGCTTTGACATTAATGGCAATTCACCGGGTGTCTGTAGTAAAATCTATTTAAAAAATATATGATTTTAAAGAAAATTCAAATACAAATCTTCAACTTCTTTCCACTGTGAATTTTTTACCTTAAAACCTTGGACAGGACCACGACATAAATTATCGAAATCCTTTTCGTAGCCATTCAATAATAAATCTAAACCAGCCTTGGTACCCGGTCCTAAAACTCTCTTAGGGTAAGTGGAAGTTTGAGTAGAAAAACTGTAGCCATCTTCCACATTCCAATCGGTACGCGTACGATTTTCGAAATGAAGCATGAGATCAGGTATTAAACTGATAATGTGTGATAATAAAGAATTTTTATAAGTCTATAGTTATCAGTTTCCCTGATCTATATCTCATACTCATACATTCTCACTTACCCTTCTTGGCGATAAATTTCCTCAACGCTTAATGAATTAAAACTATAGCATATCCCATCGTCCGTTATAAATTTATGAAATAGATTAGCACAATTTTGAAGAGAATTACGCCATTTACATCTTAAAAATGTTTCATTGAAAGCTGGCATTATTTCCGACAATCTTCCTATGATCTCGATGCCTTGAACAAAATCAGCATCAGGTTTGCTTTGTTGTATTATGTGAAGGTCACATACTTGTGATACCACATAAAAATATGCTAATCTATCAAGGTAAGGTAATGTATTTAACAAGAACATTCGTTTAATATTATTAATTGTTTAATTAATATAAATTATTTTACGCAGTACTTACGACTCTCTTGTCGGATATTCTTGGGTAATATTGCTGTAAAAGTCTTTTAATTTCCAAAACGTATCAGTGTAATTAAAAATTGTCTGTGGCGCTTTATTTTCGGGGCAAACCGTTATAGTCGGAAATGGGATCTCCCATACCGGTGTAGATTTTTCAGCAAAACTTACTATAACCGGATTATAATTCCACTTATACCAGATATTCATAATCAAGGCAGCACAGGTGTAAATTGAAAAACCAAACACCATTATCCAGAAAATTCTTTTATGTAAAGAATAAAAACATTTATTATTTAGACCTTTGAATTTCTGTTAAGTGTATTCATCTACCTTTCCCACCATGGTCTTTTATGTTCTCCCAAATATTTCATGCCATGTATTGTACTATTATCACAATATTCAGAGACTATAGCCCAGGCAGCCTGCGATGGTTTACCGTATTTAATTTGCTGCTTTGTATCCACATCATCGTTGTCACTATCAACGGATATAGTTTCCTTGAAAGCTGTAATGGTTTTAGTCATCAAAGCTGCACGCTTCCTAATTTAATAAGACGCACATCCACAATCCGAATAAATCCCATTTTAGTTTAGTTTTTAGAAAATTTAAGCACAATAAGAAAAATTTTAACTAACCATTGTAATGGTGCTTGCAAGGAATTCTGCGAAGGTCTTGTATCCCATTTTTTTTCATCATTACCTTCCATCGTCAGTAGTCTAGTGTGATGTTGTTTTTTCTTTTTTCTTCTGTCTTTTGCGTTTCGCTCAATAAATGTTTTTAACTCAACCGTTTCTCAACTGTTACTATAAAGTTTTGAGGATTATTCAAACACTTTTTATATAAAAAAATGTTAAGTAACGAGGTGTGTCACTTTATATGGCATAATTCAAAAAAAAAAAAAAAAAAAAAAGACTTGCTTGCATATACAAAGGGAACGACGCCTTAGGGATTTCTTAAATATATTTAATGTTGACCGACTTCATAGAAATGCTGCTAAAGTTGTTTGATTATTTTTGTTTACTCAGACTGTATACTTAGACCCCTAATAGACTTGCATTCAGTGTTAAAATTGCTAGAAGAAATTATTTTCTTAAACCGTAAAAAGGAAAATTATTAAGAATTTCGCAAAAAAAAAAATCCAAAATTTATCAGGAATCTTGTTCTTATTTAATTAAATTACATCTATTTAAATATTTTTCAACAAGCTTTTGTACCAAACTTTTCTCTTCAATATTGCGATTCTGGAGTTGTAGGTCTTAAAAACCATAAGCTTCATTTCAATCGTCTTAAACAATTAATTTTCTATAAAACTTTCAAGGAGCATTGTCTCAAATCGTCTAACATTTTCAAAACTTTCAAAGACTCTGCCATCAATAGTTCCATGATTTCACAGAACTGTAATAATACTCAAAAAAAAAAGAAAACTCTTCATCATGATGTCGAAAAATTTTCAAAAAAAGATGTTTCGAAAAATTTCTTTTAATATCTTACAAACACACTTATGACAAATGTATGTTAAGTGTGTGCAGATTTATACAACATCTAAAAAGATTTGATTTAGATCTATCCCTTAGTAAACTAAATGATTCAGAATTACGTGTGCCCGCGCCTATCTTCCGTCTGTCTAATCTGTATTTGTTCCCATATGTATTTTCGGTTAATTTACGGGTCGCGATTTTCGAGATATTTTGGTGAAATTTTCTACACTAACATGTTCAGAATGAAAAACAAAATGCTTCTGAAAGTAAACTGAAACTTCGGATACAAAAGCTTCCGACGAAAAAGTCATCTTATGAGATAAATTTTTCATTATTAAGTTTTTCAATAAAAAGGATTTAAATAGAATGAGATAATGTTTCGAACACTTTACGATACTTAGCATTCGCCTTTATACGTTAACAAGCTCCAAATTTCTGTATTTGGTATTTTATGTATACAAGTTCGTACAAAGTAGAAATTTGACATAATTTTAATATGCTAAATTTGCAGGAACTAGGTTCATTTTTCGGGTCACCCTCTATATAAAATTACACATAAAAAGTCAACGTCTATTATATGTTTCAACAAGATATAAATTTTTCATACTTTTTGAAGACCCTAAGAAAACGAATCGTATAAGGGGAAAGGATATAGGTTATTTAATGGTCGACCCTGTCGAATTGCAACGTTTTAACTTGTTTCAATATCAGTTTACAAATATCTTTAAAAAGTACAAATTTCTTTGTCAATTTCGTCCATAATTTCTTAAAAGTATATGCTAAAATTACTCGAAAATACATACAAATAACTTTCTATCAAAAAAAAAAGCTAGGAATTTTTTTATTAATTTTACGTACCCCCCTAGTTTTTAAATAGCTAGCTTCGCATAATTTTCAAACGTAAAGTAAGTTAATTATGTGTAAACGATAAATGTGCATCAATTGCTATGGAAGATACGTTTTCAAGGAAGTGAAGCTTCTTCCAAATAATCATCTGTAGGTGGCTGCATGTATTGTAAAGGTACACGTTTCGGTGATGTTCTAGCAAAAATTAATGGTAATTCGTCATGCAGATGAAATGCAGAATGTATGTTAGTTAGTTAGTGTGTTATATGCTCTGGCAGTCCTTTACGTCGCTATAACACTTTCTTTCAAGATCATGTTCATATATTTCGAGATCGAGCGATGATAAATCAAACGAAATGTTTAATGGTTGAAAAAAGCGTATTTCGAAAGCGATCTTTTCTTCGCAATTTATTATAATTGATCACTTTGCCGAAATGCAATAAATTGATGTTTTAGACGAAATTTAATTTTATTTCTATTAATTTTAATGAAGATTTTGTGTATACCATTTGATGAATTCACTCACTCAATAGGTGGCACCACTAGAATATTATTCTATTTTACTTTCTATTCGGTACTTATTGTAGAATGCATTTTGTGTATATTCATTACATTAACATTTTCATTATCTCATCGGGAGAAGGTTAATTATGATTGTATGTGAGTCATCGTTGTGCTCTATAGTATGTCTATGTAACACTGTAAAATGGAACGTAAGGTCAGCACCAAAAATTCTCGATGGTATAAAATTTCAACAATGCCAAAGGAATGTTTACAACGTATGGTTTAAAACAGCAAACTGTCCATAAGCTAAACCAACAAAGTGTAACAAGCATTGTTCATACTTACGTAGGCTTAACAAGGAAGAAAGCCAGACAATACGGGAACAGACAAACCCGACAGTTAACTAAAACTATAGCAAACAATATTAGAAAGTAGTACCAACGTGTTTTTAAAAGGACGATTACGAGAGAATGTATTGCGTAAAGCAAATACAAAACAACAATAAAAATATTACATTACTTTGAATTGATAGGTCAGACAAGAGTAATAAAAGGAATGGACGATACACGTACAAAATGAAACGAGGAAAAGAAAATCGAAGTATAAACTTTAAAATTCGAAGCAAACAAAACATTAGTCTTGTAATTGGTTAAGAAAGTTTAAGAAATGTTCATACATTCAGTAAAAGCATTCGATTGTGAACATGAATGAAAAATATATTAAACGAAAACTTATTAGGACGAATATTGAATTGGATGTGATTAGTGCGCGGAGAATACGGGTATGAATAGTAAGAGTAAATCAATATAATGGGAATAAATCAGCGACCCAATTGTAAGCAAATATGACTTTGATTAACACCTACTTATGTAGTACATTTAGAAGCCTTAGATGTATAAATATATTTTTTATTTTCACAGCATCAGAAACTGCGTTCAAATATCATTAATGATCCAAAAATTGTTAAATCAAATCATCTATTTCTAGTCCATATTAACTAAAAAACAATTGTAATAGTCCAAAAAAAAAAAAAAAAAAAAATTCTTTATATATATTTTTCCAAATAATTTCTTCATATATTTATGCAAGAACTTCTTCCGCATTTTCATCAAAGTAAAGAAAGTCAGATTAAGAAGTTTGAAAATATTATAATTAAATCAAGCTTCGATATACTTAAAATCCTCTCATCTGATTTACTCAAAAATTCCAAAAATATTATATACTTTTTGAAGGTTATCTCACATAAGGAATTTTATAAATCTTAATTAGCTTGAACTTTAAAACATAATTGTTGATAATGGTCAGATGAATTGAATTTTGAATGACTCTGCAACTGACCATAAATAGTCTAAGAAGAAAAAATATTCGAAAATTTTAATATTAATTTGAAAGCAAAATTCAATTTTGTAACTTGTACGGCCTTATTTCACACCCTTGAAATGCATGCAATTTTATATGTACAGAGTTTCAAATTTCTACTACAGTTTCTGAAATTTTTGTAGGTTTCAAATGCCGACCGATGCTTCATAGCATTTCATAGTTCTACTGAGCCGCACAGAGTAAAGGATTTATACTCCCTTGAATTCTATTCTTATAGTTAACATAGTTAGAAGAGTGCATCGTACGTCCAAAGTTTTCTTATTTTAGTAAAATTGTTTCTTTTCTTTTTAAAATATTTTTTATTTTTATTTTTTTTTTTATATATTTGTTTTTTTTTTTGTGTAATTACATATTGAAACACGTTTTCATATCCTTGCAATTGGAAGGTGTTTGTCTGTTTATTTAGATACAAGAATGACTTTAAACCAAAACACATAAACACATTCGAATTGTACTCATTATTGTAACTATGTTTTTATTTGGTGCTGCCTGTATAAAATGTTTTGTATTTATATATTATATAGAGCACTATAGTATACCTAGACATAAAACTACGCACATATAGCACATGCCTAACAGGATACTAAAGTAAACTTTCGACTCGTCCTTAGATGCTGCGTTGTATACTTGCGTATATATATATATTGTTTGTGATGCCAGTGGACTTGACTCTTTTAATGGTTAATAGTAAATTTTAGTTTCAGTTTTATTGCTCGTTTATTGTTAATCTTTAAAGAAACATACAACAGTTCCTGTTATATACATTTGGAGTTAATAAAGCAAACTTCCCTTAAGCCAATGCAGGCAATTGAAAGAGTGAAAGAGGGATAATTAAGTGGTTTTTTCTTTTATTTAATTTTATTTAATCTACCGTTATGTGTACAGTACTATAAAATTTCAGTAGAACTTGTTAATAAAAGAGAGGATATTCCCTGGTTTAAAGTGTGAATGCAGTACATGTTTAGGAATTTGTTATGTGATTACTACGGAATTTTATGCAGATGAAAATAGAAAAATAAATAAATGAAAACAACTTGAAACCTTGCCTTGAAGATAGGGCCAACTTTTAAATATTCTATGTCACTTCACCTAAAACAATCATTCACATATCTCCGCCATAAAATATCAATAATTAGACTTTATTTTCATATAAAGACTTACTTTTCATGAGGAACTTTCATACTGTAATATTATTAAAAATATTTCTGATTTTGCACCATACGTTTGTATGTAAATTTAAGTCGAAATTAGGCCATTTTAACTGTTAAGTTGTTGTTTTCTACATTTCTTTGCCATGCACTTAAGCTCAAAATCGAATGTTATTAAGCATGTTCATTGAATGGTATATACAGTGAATGACCTCACGATTTTGTCGTAACCATAGTTACCATTGAACGCTTCGAGAATTCTTTCCAAGGTCTCAAGGAACACGTCAGTTGTAGTTTTTATTTATTTTGTAAAACCGAAGGTATTATTTTAGATAGGAGAGAATTATATTTGTGTTTGGAGTTCCCAAATATGGATTTTATTCTAGATCAAAAATCGTTACTATTTTATCTCGCAGATTTTCCATGTCAGCGAAGAAATATCGGCAAAGATCAATTGATACCAAGCTTACACCTCAGATATTATGGCTAAGATTCATAGCATCGACAGTAACTAACAGTACCATACACTTTCTATGATATGCTATTCTATTCTATTTTACACCATAGATTTCACAATATTAATGAAGAAATATCAACATAAGCAGGATACTAAGCTTTTAGCCGAAATATTATTTTGTTGGGTTTTTAAAATTGATAATAAATAAAAGCAGATTCTCCCCAGTAGAGTAATTATTGAGAAAAGAAGTCCTTTTTGAAGACTGAAATTTCTTCTAATACAAACGAAGTCATATGCTAAGTTTAGTGTATTTATTGTTTTGACTTTTGAAACATATCCAGAACCCATGATGAAAGCTTGAACAGAAAGATAGTTCGACCTTGTAAGTTCGCTGTTTTCCGGTTTTTAAAATTTTTATAAAATTTCTTTATTCTACAAATAAACTCTAGAACTGCTATAGAGAAATAAGTATGGCAGTGAACGCGTTCATATCTCTGTATTGCGTCATTGAAAATATGTTGATAACGTGTTGCTAACGCAGTCGTAGGTGGTATACGTGAAGAGCTACTTTCTTAAAAATTTATATTTCTGTTTATTATACCCACTATTAAAGGGGCAAGGGGTACATTATTCATTTTGTCGTTTTGTTTGCAATACCGAAAAGCAAACTTCAGAGACCCCTTAAAGTGTATCCATTCTGTATCAATATCGAATTGGGAATCCATCTAAGCGAGTTTAACCGAACGTTGGCCCATGTGTCCATCTGGTTACCTTTGTTATGTCTTTGGCAAGCATTTTTCCGATCGCAAAAATTAAGATTTCGGGATTAAAGTTTAACAAAAACATGGAAAGTTCGTTCAGGCAGGTTGTTGTTGGAAATAGGTCAAATTGGTCAGATAATACTTGATCAGTGCGATATAAAAGAACAACACTTCTACTTCCGTAAACTACAACAGGTACACACTAAAAACATCCATGACATTCTATAAAAATTTTAAAAAATCTGCAACGTCTACCCAATATTTCAGAGAAACGAAAATTATTTTTTTTTTTTTTTTTGCAAACATTTTCCAGGATGAACATGATGGATATTAACGATTCAATCACGGCCAAATATAAGTTTCTTACTTGTTGTGTTTTCTTTACGCACTTTCCGAGTCTTATATATAAGATGGTATGTGATACGTTGCCATTGTTTCGGAATGATGACGATTACTGATAATTATCATTAAAACTTACCCCCTAAGGAAGATGCGTTTTTGTATTCAGTGTAATAAATGAAACCATTGTCTTAAATTTGCGATTTATTATTTATTATATGCAATGCCATCTTTATTGAATATAATTATTTCAGTTTTATGCATATTATAAACAATTTCATACAGTTACCTACACAACGACATTTGCGTGTGTACGTATATGTACCATATATCCGTATATATATCCGTATCTTTTTGGAGGACTTTGAATTTTGTATTTCATTTTCTTTAAATTTTTGCATTACGCTGGCAAAACATAAAGTGACTCAAAAGAAATGACATCTAAATGTTAAGCAAGAAATCTGATACACAAGAGCATCCTTTTCATATTTCAATATTTTTGCTTAATATATGTTTTCTTTGGTTTTCATTTAAAAGCTAGGTTACAAAAAATTTCTTTATATATATTTATATACATATATATGTATTTGTGTATATATATATAAATATTCAGTGTATATAGTATCCGGAATTCAGTAAATAAAATCAACTGCTACAATTGTATTTTTTTTTTTTTTTTTTTTATAACTGTAATATAGAATTTCAAGATAAGTACGTGGGCTGCTGTGAATCGAATTGAAAATCGATTATCCAGGCCTTCGTATGTTTAGTGTAATGTTTGCCGCTTCAAGAAGTGAGTCGTTTAAAAATCGCTGAACCCCTGTGTTAATATAGTAAAAATTTACTACAAATTTATTACAATTTACTGCAGATTCTGTAATAGGTACGTTTCGCGCGTTACAAGCAGATTATGGCAAAATTGTAAAGAAGTTTGAAGAAACTGGATCTGTAACAGATTTATTTGGCGTGAAAGTGAAGTCATGGACGTTGAAGATATGATATGATTTTAATAGGACGGTACCACAAGCCATACAACACGCTCGGTTTTTACACTGTTGAACGAGAAATATATCGAACGTGTAATTTGAAGTTTTGATGATTCGAATTGCTGACGTTTACTACGGAAGCGTAAAATGGATTGTTGATTTGTAATTTTGCTCCTTCATTGGACAATGATTCCTAAACAAAACTTTGGTCAGTGTTAGAGAGGAAGCTAAAACAATCGATTGACATGGCGTCTTTTGGTGGTTTCTTGGTTCCGAACTTAAAATTGCTACAAGGAGAAAGGCAATGCCAAGATCAATGTGAATTAAAGTGACTGATTGGTTCATTAAAACAGTATTCACTGCTATCTCCTACCATTTCGTTTATGGTAAACGTTCAATTTTAAGAATCAATGAAGAATTGGCAAACAAGCTAAGCCTAGCGTGTCTTAGCATCGAAGATGGTCTATAGTCTTTATATTTTATATTTTTAACAGCTTAAACAGGTCTGTCGGTTTTAGGTTGTCGGAGCTTGTAGAAGGCATTTTGAATCAATTGTAAGTATAGTAGAAAATTTTTTGAAAGTCATCGCTTAACATGCATGACTTCTTTGGAAGTAACGAAAACTATATTTTGTTTAATAAATTGTTTTTAGGTTTTCTTTAACAATTCCGGATACTTTGGACACAGAATGCATGAATATCTGTGAAAAAACAAAAAAAGACAGAAGGGACGTACAATCAAAGGTAATTACGTTAAACTAAATTTTACAATTTGACAAATATAAGATTTTTTTTTTGAACTATTAATAGAATTTTATAATTAATTTAAATAATTTGCAGCTAACTACACCCATACAAATGTGCATGAGCTTTTTTTTTTTAATATTTTTCTGTTTAGCTTTTTTCTCTTTCTTTTTTTTTTGTTGTTTTTGTTATGATTTATGTTAACTATGATCTAAAGGAGCAAATTTTTGAAAATCTTATTAATACTTATTTATTAATATATCGTTATTACCAATACATAATGCGCACATATCGTTAACTGAAATTAATAAACATTTTTCAATATTTTATAGTAAAATTCACGAGCAATCCGAAATGAATTATATTTTTTAATTAAGAGATAAGATAACATTACGTTGTATTAATTAAAAATGGGACCATTTTTCTAAATTTATTTTCAAAAAAATTCGAAATTTTTTGTATACGAAAGTCAAATTCATAAAAATTTAAAAATTTTCTTTTAACATTTTTTTTTAAAACATAAAGGGTTCTCGTAGCAACTCTTACAAAATAAATATTGTTTTCTTCGGACTTTTTACCGTACCGCTACGGGTTACAATTTTGCATATTTCAAGCAACAAACCAATGTTTTTGAAAAAAGTATTACTCAAAATTTAATAAGTATCGTTTGTCTTAATTTTAAAAGTTAGTTTAGATTGCGGCAATTTTGATTATCTTTTTTCATTTGGAAAAAATCATTCTAATTAACGAATTTTTATATATCGTAGAAAGACAACGATGCCCACTGAAGAATCTCCTTTTAAAGCATGAATTGAGGTACCAAAGCAATCAGATGAAAATTGAAAAAATCAGCGTTAGGGTTATCTTAAAAAACGTCGTTTCGGAAGAGTGCGTTTGTTCAAGTTTCAATTTTTTTTTTTTTTAAATTGCATCCAGAGACGCTTTGAATTCCCTTTTATACTTGCCAAGTACCCTGTTGGGCTCAAAATACTTGTAATATCGTTCTACCATTGTCCGGAAAATAGGCTTCTTGAACTATGTTCGAAATCTTTGCTCCGCTGTAGTCATCTTTCTAGATCATTTTTAAAGTGCCTATGGAGTGTTTACATCAACAACAACAAAAAAAAATAATAAAAAAACTCAAGGTTATATCACACTACTGAACAATTTTTTTTCTACCCAACACCGAAGGATATAATGTATTGTATTCATTTTTTCAAAACGGTTGCGAAACCCAAATGGTAATTTCTGAAGCGATCTAAGCATGTACGTCTGTGTGTGTGTATGGATTTCTGTGGTGACCATTCTCCCGATCAACTTTCATTTTTACAAAAACTTTGAAACCTCTGACAGGCCGATTGGTTACAAAAAATGGACGAAATCGCTCATATCTCAGTTCAAGATCAATTGGGATCTCCTTTGCTTTCAAAAGAAAAAAAAAAGTAGGTTCTTTACTCGCTATTTATGAGCTATTAGATAACGATAAGAATTTTCACTTCTATTTTATGAGGGATCCTACACCACCTACACAAGAATGGAAAAAATTGGCCACATCCATCCAACATAATAAATATGAAAATATCATTTATTTTGCGGGTTCCTTTGAAGAAACAGGACTTTCGTATGAAAAATTCGGTTGCAAATCGAATAAAATTTTTTTATTTTTATTATTTATTAATTATTATTTTTTCTCTCTTTGTTAATGGTAGGAGGCTTAGTCGATCGTTCTCTTTCTTTATATATATCGCACTAATACATTTTCGATCCAGATGAATAATGCGAAGGGTAGTATTCCATTTTCATAGCATTTGTTTTCTCTATCAAAGCACGTCAGTGTCTTAAATTTTCTCAAAAATATCTCGAAAATTACTATCTATAAGTTGGACTCAAAAGCATGGTTAGATGTCAGAGACGAGCAGGCAGACAGAAAGATAGAAAGACAGATAGGCAGACAGAGAGATAGACAGTCAGAAAGACAGAAAGACAAATAGATAGACAGACAGGTAGACAGAGAGACAGAAAGACAAATAGATAGACAGATAGGCATCATTATATCGATTTAGCAAATGATTCTGTGTGTGTGTGATTCGATTTATATAATAAACGTTAGATTTATCTGAAGAGTCTTCGGCTCTGTTCCATAAATGCGCACAAACTTAATATACCTAGAACCACAAGCATTGGCATTGGTATTGGCATTGGATATAAGAAGAGATACAAACGTGCTTTTCGTTAGATAAAATGATTAAGGTAACGATTTGATAATCTGCTTAAAGGAAAAGCAAATATATGATGGATCTATTCTAATTTAATTCAGAATTTTACACATCCTTTATAAATCTAGATAACGATATGTGTCGTCGTAGATGAAAAGCTCATTTTTAGAAAATAATTATTTTTACAAAGCGAATTTATATATTTATATATATATATTTTGTTTTTTTTTTTTAAATTTTAAATTGATTATGTTTCTATTATAAGATAAATTACATGTATGTGTATATTCGTTTGTATATATAATATTCATATACTTTAATGTCAACTAAGTTAAAATGATATGTATTTACTTTCATGTAAATGTTTTATTTGGTTTTTTCTCTTTTTTTTCTCTCTCTCTCTCTTTTTTTTTTTTTTTTTTATTAATATATTTTCATGAAAATTTATTAAGTAAAAGTTGATATTATTTTTGTCAGTAAGAATCTGTGCATTAATGAGAACGAAAAGTTCTAAGTACATATTCTAAGGAACTGCTTTAAGAGAATTCGTACGTACATGCCCCATTGACCTGATAATATAATCTTTGCTAGCAGCTAAAAAGGATTATGTATAGAATTTTGTTATTTTATATGATTTATTTAAAGATGGACAACTATATGCTTTCGTATAAGCCGTTATATATACTTGCATTAATTGGCGTTGTTCGTTTTTTTGTTGACCGATGAAAAATATTTTTAAAATAAAAGACCAAAAAAAAAAAAGCATCACAATAATTTTAGTATTTTGTCAAATGTCTCGTTTTAGTCTAGCGCCCATTTATTCATCAATTAATTCGATTTCGATTCGATCCGAACAATCGGAAGTAAACTTAACACGTATCTTATCGTTTTGAATTTCAGCACTAACCAGATAGACTTATAAAAAGCTTTTTAAATAGGTTAAGAATGCAAAGAAAGTTACAAAGCAAAAAGCCAAGAAACTCCAATCAAACACTGAGTGAGTAACAGAAAATATTTCGGAAAGTATTTTCAAAAAAAAAATAGCAACAACTTTGAACACACTTACACGATTATATATATATTATTTCAGAAAATTATCATAGTATTTCATAGAAGGAATGAGAATGCAAGTGCGTGTGCAGAGCTTCCATTCGAAATTTTTTGACTTAATTAACAATCGTGTTTAATTCATTTGTGTTTTTGTGTGCGGAACTTGCAAGTAAATGCTTTTATAAAAGTCTGTCCCTTGTGAGAGTGAGTTTCTTAACCTGTATATGCATTTCGCTGAAAATATTAACTTACCAATGATTTGATAGCTAAGTAAGGTTAAAGTTTCTTATTACCTATTATCCGGAGGCGGGAGTTACCCTAAGTTGATTGCTAAATGATTATGAATAGCTTTTCTTTTCTTAACGGGTCTATTAATATGGAGGTCAAATAGATTTCTGTCCCTATCAGTCAGTTTTTGTATATACCTGAGAAGTAGTACCTGGGCTAAGAGCGTGCGATGGGTTAGGCAGTATCGATATTATTCCTGTGATGGTATAAAAAAATGCAAATAAAAGTACGGCTAGATACTGCATAAAAACTTTATAAAGTACATTTCGATATCACGGATGTCATTAGCTCACAAACGGTTTTCTTTCCTTTTCTTTTTTTCTTGACAGCTATGGCAGTTTCAGGCAGTCTCGGGTAGCTGCAGGCAGTGGTGAGTATGGTCATTCAAAATTGCAGATAATCTGATTCTGTAATATCAACAGTACTGGGATCCCGTATCCCATGCTTTGGATAGTGCTGGCTAACTCTCCGAATTACTCCTTCTGCATGAGATCGATCTCATATTTTGTTTGAAGAGA
Source organism: Glossina brevipalpis (assembly GCA_000671755.1). Taxonomy (NCBI): domain Eukaryota; kingdom Metazoa; phylum Arthropoda; class Insecta; order Diptera; family Glossinidae; genus Glossina; species Glossina brevipalpis. The sequence continues at coordinate 2,371,846 of KK351012.1, forward strand.
AGAATGGACCATGCCTCATGATTTCATTCTGGTATTTCAACATTAATGGGACTCCCTCCTATTACTTGTATGTATGGTGTTTCGAATTACTCTGGATGTTATCGAGCAGCGTGGAATTAACCATTCGCATGTAAGAAAGCTGGTGCCAAAATTACCGTCTGATGAGCAAAAAAAAAAAAAGAAAAAAAACTAAACGTAAATGAACTGATCAATTTGGGACGAGTGTGACGGCGGATGAGATGATCTATTCGATGATCGATAAGATTTGAATCCTTAACACTCCGGACTTGAAATTCGAATTTCGAACGGCGGCTACTGCCACAAACTCCACAAAGCAGTCAATAGTACGATGTTAATTTTTAATTTTTAATTTTTTTTTAAATTATTAATTATTTTGATTAATTTAGTAATTAAAACTTTAGATCTTTTTCTTTTAAAGGATTTTTTTTTTTTAACTAAAATGTTGTTAATTTTTGTAAATTTAAGGAGATTATTTTTGATTTCTCGCGCAAAAAATCATTTTAATTTTACGCAAAAGTGTAAGAAAAAGAAAACGAAGGAAAACTTGTTAGTTAAAATGTTCAATAAGTTTTCTAATAATTTTTTGTATGAGGTTTTCAATATTTAGCGATTCATACATAAGCATCAGATAAGAAGAATGAATTGTTTATTAAAACCAAAAAGAAAAAAAAGGAAAAGAAAGAGAAAAAAAGAAAAAGAAAAGAGAGGAAAATCCGTTTTGTATGTAGGAAAGGGGTTTGAATGTTCCACGACAACGTATATATATATATATATATATGTATGTGAAAAACAAATTTGTTTTTTTTTTTTTTTGTTTCTTAAACCAAACATAAACGAAGTAGTTTTTTCTTTTTTGCTTTTTTTTTTTTCTTTTGGAATTTTTTGGTTTCGATTTTATTTTCCAAATGTGAAATGCAGCAGATAGATTGTTAATTTGTTATTGTTGTTTTTATTGTTGTTGTTGTTGTTGTTGTTGAGGGAAAACTGCAACTGAAGGCTTAAATTATTTATAATCTGAAGTTTGTCTGCCCATGCGAGTATATATATATATATATAGCAATTGTCCGTTGAATGTCGGTAGTTGTGTAAAAAGTGCGAACAACAAAGGTTTGTTATTGTTGTTGGTGTTGCTGTTGTTGCTGTTGTTGCCGTTGTCGCTGTTATATGTGCAATTTGTTTGTATGTTTATGGTGGCTGTTATTGTGGTTTCAGTACTCTTCATTCTGCTGCTTCTGCTGCTTCTGCTGTTGCTGCTGCTGCTGCAATATCAGCACAATATGAAGGTGGGATGTGTAGGTCTGTGGATAAACGTACGGTTTGTCTGTCGTTTGGTTGTTTCTCTGGTCTATTGTGGGGCAGCTGCAGCTTTTGCCGTGGTACCGTTAGTCAGGCTTAAAGCCAAACTGTTTGGTATTAACCCAATCGCGGCTGGAGGAACGGAAGAAGTGCCTGCAGTGGTGGTCTCCTGTAACATTGCGATGATACGTCATGAAGAAGAAAACAGAAAAAAATAAAATAAAATAAGTAAATAAATAAATAAATAAATAAACAAATAAATAAATAAATAAATAAAATAACAAAATGAACCAATTGAATGCACAAATGCGAGTCGGGTATACGTTGGTATGACTCTTTAAATGCAAACATAAATATTTTCATTTCATTTTCGATTTATATTCATTCATTATTTTTGCTGAAACTTAAGCTTTTTCAAGAGTTATTAATGGTTTTCAATTATGTATTTGCAGTTTATACTTGTGCATACTTGTGTATATACGCCAGTGTGTGTGTGTGTATGTGACAAGCATGTGTGTGAGCATATGCATGTGCATTTGGATTTTTAAATAATTATATTTCGTATTCCTGTAAAATTGTTCATGTATTTGTGATTTTTTTGTTTTTTGAGTTTTTGTTGTTTTTTTTTTGTTTTGTTTTTTTTTCGCTTTCGCTGTACTTACAATACTTAATGTTCGAACAATGCAGGCCTTTTGCGGTTGTGCGATTGTCTCATCAGTATCCAAGGCTGGTGAACTGCCGCCTGATGACAACGAACCATTGTTATTTAACATTTTAACATCATCCGAGTGGTGAGTTTGTGATGAGTATGACATGCCACCGTCTAACGAGCCATCATCGCGATGGGTGTCCTGTCGAAATGCGTTAAAAACAAACAAATCAAAAATAATTAATTCTCGACACTAAATATATATCAAGTATAGTGCCTGGATATAGACGGAGGGAGGGGTGGCTGAATTTAAAAAAAAAAAAAAAAGATTAAAGACATTTTAAGTTTTGTTTGAAAAAGTCATTCCCTTCGAAGCAGAATCTAATTTATTTTTATCTTTACCTCTTTAACACTGACTGAACCATTTGGGCTGTTGCAAATGCCAAATTTAAGCTCCATACTTAAATTAGCCTCCGAATCACTAATACTCCCATCACCAACTAAGCTATTGTTACAACTGTTGCCGTTATCGTTGTTCAGCATGATGCTAGCATCCGTTCTATTTATGTTATCCAATATAGACGATTGTGTTATTGTTGTCGTAGTTGTTGCTGTTGGCTTAGCAGATGACAATTCTGTTTTATTCCTTATATAGGGGGCGGTGCTATTGCTGATTGCGATGGCTTCGGGAATTACAGGCGAAGGTGCTGGTGCTGGTTTTACAAGTGACAATTGTATGCCATTGTTGTGGTTTTTAGTATTGTTATTATTGTTGCTATCATTGTCGTTGTTATTATTATTATTATAATTATTGTTGCTGCTGCTGTTATTGTTGTTTCTGTTGTTGTTGTTGTTATTATTGTTTTTGTTGCTACTGTTTTTAATGTTGCTACAAGTGAGATCATTGGCGTTGCTACTTTTATTAACCGTTAAGTTAGAATCTATGTCGACGTTACTGTTATTCCTGTTTCTGTTGCTGTCACCACTAAGCTCATTGTTGTTACTGGGCTCATTGCTCAATTCGTAAATATTGACCATGTGTGCTGCTTGAGCATGCACCATTAGATCCCAAGGATTAATAAAAGCATCTTTGCACATCGCACACAATAGCTTCGCCCCTGAAGGCGGATTTGCTACAACGAAAAACGAAGAAGAAAAAGAAGAAGAAAAAGAAGAAGAAGTAGAAGAAGAGAGAACGGAAAAGAAAAACAAATACAAGAAGACCATAAAAAATATTTTCTTCACAATTTATAAACTTTAACGTTTAGTTCTATTGGATCCCTTCTGATATGTTGTCCTTTTCTTTGGGCTAATAGTGGATTTCACTTTATCAAGCAATTAGATTTCATTGATGTCTATATAACTTCATATAACTTCATATATATTATAACTGTATATCAATGTATCTATACATGAGGTGGACTGAAAAGATCGTAGGCTAAAATTGAAAAATTCTTTTTTTTGATTTTATTATTCAATATAGTTGTCTTTGAGGGCAATACATCAATTATAACGGTTATACAATTTTTCGATACTATTTTTATAGTACGATTTTTCTATAGCCTCAAAATAGGCTTCAGTTCCACTCGGCTAATTGTCGATTGGACTCCGGTGTGAAATGATGGAGCCATCTTTCATCCATTGTCACGTATCGATGCTAACATTCGGGTTTATTACGATTGAAGAGCTCCAAACACTTTTTTCGCCTCTTTTGAATTTAACAAACCACTTCTCTATGCTTGATTTTCCTGATCCAATGTCCGAATAATGTTTATTAAACCAAGCCTTGGGTTCAATAGTATTTTTTTTCGCCAAAAATCATGCTATAATTCACATACTTATATTGCAACAGCTGTCAAATTTATATACGGGTCTTTTGAAGGTTAGGACTAACTAAAAATCATATGGATTTAGTACTAATAGCGCCATCTATATGTCAACCTACGAGCTTTTCAGCCCACCTGTTATCTATATATTCGAAATGTATTGACGCTCGAAGGCCCACCTCAAGGAGAGTGAGTCAATTTTCTCGGTTATATCTATATTCAAATTTAATTTTAAAGTTCAAAATATAATTTAATTTGAATATGATTTGAATGCTATGAAATGTCCGTCCTTCTTAAGAATACTTAGGCCAACCGCAAAACGCAATATATCTTTTTGTTGTCTTGTTACTAAGTTTTTAACAGTAAACAATAACAGCTGTTACCGGACTCTGCCTCAACATCCTCTTTACACTTCTTACGGAAGCAAAAATGATCTAAAACAAAAAAAAAAAACAAAAAAAAAAAAAAGAACAAAAACAAAACCAGAAAAGTCGAAAGCTATATAATCTCCTTAGTTATGTAAACTTCCTCGTTGAAATTGTTTATACTCGCACAGTACTTGCAGTAGTAGGGTAAGTAGAGAGATAGATGTATGCTGGAGTATAAATTATGGACCAAGTCTGTGTGCGTTACGAAAAAACATGGGCCACAGAACAATTGCATAAAAGTGTTAAGCAATAATAAATTAATTACAAACAACACCAACTTTTTGCACATATACATGCATGCATGTGTATGCGAACGCGTGTGCAGTACATACTTTTCATTCATTTTCTGTCCGTCTACTTTTAACAAAACCTATATATAAATATATATATATATATATATATATATATATATATATATATATATATATATATGTGTGTGTGTATGTACATATGTGTATGTATATATGTATGTATATACACATGTATATATATGTATACACATATATATGCATGCGTGTGTTTATGAATGTGAGCGTAACATATACATGTGTAAGCTTTACGCGCCCAACTTGAAATTGGAACAAAATTTCATATTTATATGTTTAAGGTCTTATGCAGCCCGGCCGGCATTCATTTGCAATAATTCTAAAATACACATCAAGAGGAGTTGTTTAGATGTTAATGTCTACGCATATCTATTAGTATAAGGGAATGTTTGTGTGTGTGAGTGTGCTTATGGGTGCTTGCGTGCACTTACTTGCATTTATTGTTAGATCCTGGCATTTACATGTGAACCGGAGTTTACAATAACTTCTCTTGTGGTCTAATAATTCAGCCAGTTCGTTGAAACATTCTCGACAATTGCCGCAAATTAATGTGTCCGGATTGCCTAGAAAATTGTTTTAAAAATATATATATATATATATATTTATTTTCCATTAGAAAACTAGATGTTAAAATTAAAACAAAACAAGTAGAACAAGAAGAAGAAGAAAACAAAAATTTCTGCCTCCAAACGAGACTGAGTTCATTTAGTTATAAATTATAATTTTGAAGAGTTAAATCTTACTGATTACATCGTCTTTTTTATAGGTCAAGAACCCAGATCACAAATTAAAAAAAAACACAATTTCAAAAATATCTTATTAATTAACAAAGGAAGGAGGAGGGATTTGTCCAAGTTTATCTATGAAACGAAAAAAATATAACAAAATTTTCAGATCGAATATCTAGCAAGTCTGTTTAGTCATTCGATTATCACCGATTATATTGGTGATGTGATAGAGTCTCATTTTCTCTAAAAATTTCAACGAACGTGCTTTCACAAGTCAAGCATTCTATACGTTTCGTACATAATGGATGCGTAGAAACCATCCTTTGGGTAAATTTTGTCATAAAAAGAAATATTCATATATTTCTGTAAAATCATATCATATCATGTATGTAATCCAGTATAACGTCTATGGGTTTGTTTTTTTTTTTTTTTGCTTTTTTTTTTGTTTTTGGCCAAACATTGTCTGATATAACATTTTGTGGATTTTGTTTTAAAAATCAGTTTAGTTCAGTTATTTCGAAAATTTGAAAAATTGACGACACTTACTATAAACCTTAAAGGGGCCCCATTGTTGATTTATAGTTAATTGCTCATGTTGTTGTTGTAGTACGGCTTGTATTTGCAATTGAGAAGATGATGACGATAGCGTTGGTAGAGACGACTGATGGTGATTTTGTGATTGCAAAAGATGCACTTGCTGTTGTTTTGTGTGTGTGTGTTGCTTTTGTTGTTGTTGTTGTTGGGTCTGATGTTGTGGTGATAATGACAACGCCAAAGGCTGCATAATATTTGATGGCTGTGGTTGCTGATGCTGCAGCAAATGTGGTTGATTTGCTAGAATAGCTTGTTGATCGGCAACACTGTTCCCGGCATTGTGTGTTGATACAAGTGACGATGAATTGGATGACGGTTGATTAGTAAGGCTTCCGTTAATTAGAGGTGAAGACATTTTTAGCTGTAAGCTGCCATTAGTCGCTGCCGCATACTGGGCGGCAACAGCCACTGCTGCAGCGGCAGCCTGTTGCTGTTTTAAATGTTGTTGCTGTTGTTGCTGTTGTAAGTATATGCCAAGATTTGTATGATGAGGTGTAGTGGTTGCTCCATTACAGGCGGCAGCCGCAGCACTTGTAATTGCTCCGTTAGCATTCGAAAGTAAACTCTGTTGATGTAGTAATAATTGTTGTTGAGGCAACAAATTGGCCATTGCAGCCATTGCTACTGCAGCTACTTGTTGTTGCTGTTGCGTCTGTTGTTGATGCTGATGATGCTGTTGCTGTTGTTGATGTAACTGTTGTTGTTGCTGCTGAGCTACAGCAGCCGCGGCAACAGCAGCATTAAGATTACCACTGTTAACGGCATCACTCAAAGAGACCATTCGACTTGAATTGCTCATTAAACGTTTACGCTTCTTCGGTCGCATGCCATTACTGTATGTCATCGCAGACGAGCAATAACTATCATAAAAATAGTCCCTACAGCCATAGTAGCAAAAAGAAAAGAAAAAAAAAAAAGAAAAGATTAATGAGTAAATTGAGTCCTTAAATGTTAGAAATCAATCAATGTGTATCCAGATACATATTTTATACGTATTTTCTATCAACAACATTTATTGTCAACCAGTGACTAATTGATTTGTCAACACGAGTGGCCCCTAATGGTATTATTCTTAATATTTTCAAAAGTTTACGCCCAAAAAAACCAATATTGCCAACACAAATATATTGATGCGCTTATTGTCGCTCCATTTAACCAGACATTGTTTACAAATTAAAAACCATTTCTGTGACCCCGGAAAAAACAAAATGCATACAAACGCAATCGACCAAACGAGCCATTCTACGTTACAGTTTAGTTATTGTACGCAGAGTTTATCAACTAAACTTACAATGTCGGCTCACATAATAAAGCAAAACTGGAAAAAAAAAAAAAATTCAAACAATCAATAAAGTCTCTCCCTTCAGGGGTCTTATTTTTGGGGTCATTTCAATTACTGCGAAAAAAAAAATCCAACAATAACAGAATTGAAAAATACGTGTTAAGTAATTACTTACAGTAAGGATCGTAATTATATGATATTTCATAATTTATTTAAATAGCATTTAAGAGATTTGATTATAAATATAAATGTTAGAGTTATTATCGAGTTGCTTGCAATAATTTACTAAAATTGAACCCACTAAACTTATAGTTAGCAGCAATAATAGAATAAAACTCTAATTGGATGATATGTTATGTCTTCGAGATTTTTTGCCACTGGATGGTGTTGATGCCTGTATTTCTGAGAACACTCACTTGATTGTCTCAAACGAACATGTGCTTAAAAAGTGATATTTCAGCTTACATTTTTTTTTTTTGAAGACAGTTTTCTAATTCTTTTCTGATATAAAAACTTGTATTGATTTGAAAATGGTTGAAGTATTTGAAAAACTAGGCTACGTGATGCTTTTTTTACTACAAAAAAAAAAAAAGAAGTAAAAACGTTATAAAAACGTGTGAAAAGTTTACGAAGTGCGCGGCGAGAATGCTGTGAGTTAGAGGATTCCGGACTGACTCGTTCAATTTCGTTCCAGAAATTTTGATATCAAAGATGCACCTCGCTCTGGTCGGCCAGTCGCTGAAAAATTCGACGAAAGTTTGCAACTAATAAAGCAAAACCGTCATGTAAGCTCAATCAGGAAATGACGCTAAAGCACTAGACATCGATCATATGATAGCTTGGAATCATAGGAAAACAGCAGGCTTTAAAGAAGCTCAAAAATCTACCAAATACCATGGAAACATAATCTATCACTCAATATTTTCCTGACAGACTACAGAGCTATATAAAGACTAGAAAAATGATCAAAAAATATCGGTTTTCATTAACACTTTATCGAGAAAATAATTATATTGAGTTGTCCGAGTGCTATGGGTAGCAACTAGATTTTGCTCTCTTTCTCGGACTGCACTCAAGAAGTAGAAGTTCCAAAAAACTTATTTTTATAACTACTATTAACTTTATAAAGTCCAGGAGTTAGTTTCAAAATTTTCCCTTATTCTGTATCCGATTCTAAGAAAGATTATGAACCATATTCAGCAACCTATCTGTTCGACAGTTTCATAGTAAAGAAATGTTTTAGGATAAATTACGCCAATCTCAACCACTGATGCATATATCAACAAAATTAAAGGTCCTTGTATACTAATGAGCGCTGCTGATTAAATATTTGAAACTTTTTAGATATCAAAAGCGGTTTGAAATTGTCTCGTTAGTTTTCTTTTGTTTCAATATAAAAAAATAAAATCGTATCCAATTGGCTGAAGAGACGTTTTGTATAAATAATAATATCCTGAAATATATAATTATTGGTATTAAGATATGGGTTTACTCTTACGATCCGGAAACAAATTAATAACAACAATTCTAATAACGTTCTAAAGGACACGAAACCAAAAATATTATTTAATCGTTTCTTTCGATTGACTTCGTATTGCTTAGATGAAGTTTCTCTCATAAAGTGAAACAGTTAATAGGAAATATTATCCAAATCATTAGTATTGTTCGTAAAAGTCATCCAGATTTATAGTAAAATATATATTCAGAATTGTTCGTGAATTTTTCAGAAAAATGAAAATAATAGTCTTATCAATCTAACATGGCTCCTAATGGTGGCTTCGCGGTAATCATTTTGAAGACATAACATCCATTGAACAGGGTTCATTATCTGCTTTAAAGACTACATCGGGAATTGGTGATTGAATTGTTTTCAAGATCGAAAAACCGTTAACATATATGAAGTCAATTGGGAAGATTGGGTGATTGCTTTGAATGAAATTGAATAAATTTAAATGAACAAATAAATATTTTGTTTCATTCCAAAATTCCCGTTATTTTTTGAACACATTATTATTTAAATACTAAATATTGAAACGGTTAAATTAAGCTCCCTTGAGAAGTATTCTTCGACATCTGTCAGTTTACTTCTTTATCCGTTAATTCCTTCGCTCGGACACTTTTTCGTCTGTCCCCCGGGAAAATCCCATGAAGAGTTTCTTAAGTTTTCAACGCTCAACTTCTAACAGTAAGCATCCCTTGTTGACGTAAAAAATGAGTTTTTGCATGTTATTGTGAAAATTCTTCAACTCTACGTTTTATTTTTTACTTTTATTTTTTTTTTCTTATTTTTATTTTTTGCTTCTTTAGTTGATTAAATTATTTATAAGCTTTTAAAATTTATTCCTCTCAATAAGCTCTGGTCCCTGATGACTTGAACATTGCTATTGATGATGATTGATGAACTAGTGCCTTATTGGTAATGAAATATATTAATGAACTATTTTGACGTATAGTTTGGACTTTACGAACATATGAATGCATGCATGCATGCATGCATGCAAGCAACTATATTTGTAATATAACATATGTGTAATGGGCATGTATATGAATGATGTGTGTGTGTAGTGTATGTGTGTTGCGTATTTCAGCAAATCGACACACTACAAACTAGTGCTTGAATTTAAAATCGAATTCACAATTTCATGCGTCACACGAGTGAGCATTTTAATTAAATTTCATTTCTTGTTGTTTGCACGTCTGGAATTTGACAAATTGACAGCACTTTACTACCAGTACTAACACAAGAATGTATTTTACTATAATTTTATAAATATACGCATTCATATGTTATATTATCGTACGCATATATGAGGGTAATATGACAAGTACCTGCATTGATAACGCCATTAACTCAAAGCTCATTCATGTATTGTTAGAAGTTAACAGCAAATTCATGCCCGGTAAGATGTAATGAAAAAATGACATTTCGGGTCGATGATTATATTTCTCTTTTTTAAAGTACAAAAGATGATATAGTTGGGGTTTTGCTGCAATAACTAATCTCGAATGATTTCGTTAATTGTCCATAATATATAAATATGAAAAATCAGAGAAATGGCTAATTTCAGGGCAAATTCGAAGTGAATGATTTCAAGATATATTGCATCGACAGTTGGACAAATTAAAAAGTTGTCTCCACGATTTTTCAATGGCTAATTGAAGTAGTAATTGGGCTGACAGCATAGTAGACATAAACTGAGTAGCTGTGTATTGTGACTTTACGGATACAAAATATTCGTAAGATCAGAGAGATTATCTTTACGGGATATATAAAAAACAAATTCACAGGGGTCAGATAGCCCAAATGAGCAAGCTTCCTGAAAACGCTGCAGCTTGTTCAATACACTACTTGAATGCAAAATAAAATGATAAAAATGCGTTAAGTAAATATTTCGGCAATGGATACGTAAATACGGTAAAAAGTAAATAACAGACCTTATCCCATGCTGGGCACTCATCATGTTGCCGTTGTCGTTTAATTATCGATGTGATTTGTGAATTTATGATTTACAATACAACTGAACTCATTTTACATTCATTAGCCAGAAAATCTACTTACAAAAATCAAGAGTACCAAAGCACACATCAAAGCCTTAATTAAATTATACACATGTACGTATATTTGTTGTCAATGTGAAATTTTTGATTGAATTTCCGATAAGACTGACAACACTTTTGTTTGAATTTTCAAAATTACAAAAATTCGTATTCGTATAATAAACTGAAAGTAAGCATTGCGAACACAAGTCTTAATAAATTCTGCAGAGAAATTCTGAAAACATGGGCGCTTAATCCATTTAAATCAATTGAAATGTTAGGTTTTTAAAAAAGTCGACGATTTTTCTTTCTAATTTGCAAAGTGAAGTCAAAAATTTAATGAGAAAACAATTTAGAAAATTCTTTCCTTAATTGTTTCTTTTTCTTTTTTCAACTTACTTACACAGAGATTACCTGAGTGCCTTTCCAAATGAAAAAGAAAAGCTTGAAATAAACAGATGACCAACATTTTTTCAATTAATAAAAAAAAAAAAATAAATAAATAAAAAACTATTAAAAACGATGGGTGTTCAAAATTCGTCCCAAGGCGAACAAACATTTCTTACTTAATTTCATTATGATCTCATTTTCGTGGAAATGTTTACAAAGTAAGTGAATAAAGAACAAAAGAACGCATCGAATATATTTATATTTTCCTTTATTTACATGTCATTAAACAATTGTTCA
>KK351012.1:2384035-2450084 GCA_000671755.1 Glossina brevipalpis
GAAATTTCTTCTCTTATGTGTTTTTTTTTTTTTTTTTTTTTTTTTGGTTTTTTTTTTTTTTTTTTTTTTTATTAATAAAAATAATATATAAAAGATACACAAAAATATAGAGGAGGTCGTCTGGAGTAAACTACATATATATGTATATATAATTGAGTTAAAGGAGTAAAAGTTTAGTCTTAAACACATAAAGGATCTGAAGTCATTTTCGGTACAAACAAATCTGGGGATCAATGATTAATATTAGGGCAAATATGAGATCATTCCACGCTTTTCGTTTTCTTCATTAGTGCAATGGACGGACAAGATTAGTAACTCGCCCGATATGAATGTAGACTTATATTCTATCTCTATACTATAAATAAATATATTTTTATATGTTTCTATCTATTATACTCTTAAGCGTTTCATTGTAAAATATTCTTTTTGTTTTTTTGACGAAAAGCTTTATAAAGAAACAAAAAAAACAAAAAAATGTTTTGTTGATTAAAGATATACAGAATCTGCAAAGAAAGCATTTTTGTAGACGATACCTACGAAGAGACACAACTCATCCATTCCCCGTTTAAATAAAATACTCGATAACTCAGTGTAACGAGCAGCAATGGATTCTTTGAATTTATGATTGTGTTTGTTTATAAGTTGTACTAAAATATAGAAAAAAACTAACTTTGAAAAGTTACTCCAAACACAGTTGAACTTAAAGAGCGAACTGCAGTATATATAAAACTATGTTCGTTATTATTATTGTTATTGTTGTTGTTTTTGTTTTTCAGTGTTTTCGTCATATGTACATACACCTCACTGGACAGGTTTGAAACCATCATTTACTCACCAATCATTTCCGGTTTTGTTCACATTCTGCCTTTTACGGCCAATTTGATGGGGTTTGGGCTCGGCAACCATGTTGACATCTGAAATTCGAAAACGAACAAAAGTATACGGAAAACATTTTACGTAAATGTAAATTGGGTGTACATTCGCATATATATATATATATTAAAATTTATGCATTATTTTTGCATACATTTAGCTATAATTTTTTTTTTTTTTTTTTATTTCATTTTTAAATTTTTAGCATAAAAAAAAGAAAGCAAAAAAAAAATTTCATTTGCTATTGTCTTTATCGAGATAGAAATATTTAAATGTACGACTGTTTTCCTTTCCATCTTCCTGTTAAAAACATTGCAAACAAACAATAGCTTTTGTCTATTCAAGTCTTGTTTTTCATCTTTTTTCCCCCATTCTTTTTTTTTCGGTTTTTTTTTTGTCTATTTTGTAATAAACATAAAAATTTTCATAAAGTTGGACGATGGATTTTTATAATAATTTTATCCTCATATTTCATGAATGACGGCATGACTGTATTAGGTAGCCATACAAAGCAATATATATATATATATATATCATTCAATGTGACACTCAATAAATTCGTAGGATGACATGTACAAGTTGCCACTATTGACGAATCCATATGTGCTTTTATTATGTGAAATGTTGGAAAATGTGTTGTGACATTTTTTTTGACCATTGACTTTACAAGTTACACTTGTTTTAGTGACGCTACCAATCAATATCATTCAAACGAGAAGCGACTTGCGCGTTATTGAAGGAACATTTTTCCGTTGAAAACAGCTATTTACCATTTTATTTTTGCTGGTTTTAAACACGAATGATACTAACCGCCCTAATCGTTCGAATTCGGTCATTGTTTTTGAAAACTTAGAAAAAGTGCACAAAATTTTTTTCAACGACCGGAAAATGAAATTGTCTGAAATAGCTGAGACCTTAATGATATCCGAAAACAGTGTATTTTTTCAAAGTGATTGTGGCGTTTACTCACTTTTGACCAAACACAATAACGTTTTGATGATCAGAATTATTTAGGCGAAATAAAAAACATTTTTTTATGCCATATAAGACAATGGATTAAACAAGGGTTCATCATTACATCTCAGACTCATATTGGAGTGAGCTGAGTGGACAGTAAACGGGCGAAAGCCTGCAAAACGACCAAAAACTCAAGAATTGGCTGAGAAGCTTACGGGCATATTTTGGGACGCGCACACTATTATATTTGACTGTTTTGAAAAGTGACAAAAGATCAATAGTATCTGGCAGTACATTACAGTATATAATTGTATATAATAGTACAATGAACCGTATCACCATGTCGACTAGAGCAATACCAAAATGATAAAGAAAAAAGCTATTAACTTATCGAGTGGTCTATTATCTATAGTTAAGAATATTCAAGAGAATTGCAGAAAGTATTTAGCTTCCAATGTTGAATTGTCTGTGATTTTTCGTCCAAGTAACAAAAAAAGTTTTGAAATCTCTGAAGAGAGTTCCATATATATTGAAACTGCTTACGTGCAAAGTTCCTTTATTTTTATCTATTCAGCAGTCTTAATCAAGCTATTAAGATATAACGCATATGGACGAAACACACCTCCCAGATTTCATGCACACGCTATGGCCCTCTCTTCGCACTTCTTTCTCACGATCTTCGTGTTTGCAGACGCACAGGGTATATCTCTAAGTAATGGCCCATATTAAAAAGAAAAGAACATATTACAACTCACCATTTGATTATAGATCTCACTCTCTCTCTCTCTCTCTCTCTCTCTCTCTCTCTCTCTCTCTCTCTCTCTCTTTACCTCAGCCTTCACTTTTAACTTACTTTTTTACTATATGCGGTTCTCGTCTAAGAGCGTCATCCAAATAGACAGAGTTGTGAATTCAAAAGTCTATTTCTATTCTTCTCTAAATGCCAATCTAACTAGGCTTAGGGCACGTAAAGGCTTTATGATAAGTATTTGTGTTTACCGATTGATAATAGTTATAATGAAATATTTGTATTTCATACTTTGGAACTAATTATTATTAGAAAAATTTTAGTGTACACAGAATGGAAATTCACTGTTACACGCCGGAATCACGTGAGCAAGTGAAAAAAATAACGCCATCGATTAAGGCAAAGTGTAAATGTGAGCATTTCGCGCCGAAAAGGGATTAGACAGCGATAGATATTTTGAATTTCATGACAACTTGTGTTCTTAGAAAGACATAAATGGATAAAAAAAATTGGAAAATCATTCGACTCTATGTTAGTCACGTTAAAAACAATATTACGCTAAAAAATTACTTCTATTTTTGAAAATAACATTGCGTTTCCCTTATTTCGTGTCTTTCCTATTCATCATATTGGTATATGGCGAGTACTATCACCAGGACGTATAGTAAGCATACTCGTTGCAAAATATGCGCTCTTTTGTTGTGATAAAACTGAGTAAAACTGATCGAGCTATATAATGAATACTAATCCAATCTTTTCATATGTTTGCCATAGATGCATGAATCAATTTCATTAGTTTTCAAATATGTTTTGCTTAATTATGTAATAAACATTCTTAAGCGCTTACGCGATATTATCATACACTACTTAACCTATTTTGGTCTATGAGCAGATAGGCAAACTATCATAAGCTACTTTCCGCACCCTGTGATGACTTTAATTGGTGCGCATTGAAAGAAGAGGGAAAAAAAAGTTTTTAAACGAATAGATAGAAATAATTTTTGCCGAAACTACAACTTTTTTGATCTCTGTCCGTAAATTTATTGTTCTCTTCAATTATTTTTAAATTTTCATTTAAAAATAAAAGAAAGAAATGGCGACTAATTACCAATGTAAGTGAAAAAGCTGCAGAAGAGTAAAATTATTAACATTTTATTTTCCCTTTTAAAACGAAAACTTTTGACCATAATTAAGATGGACTTGACAAAAGAGATATGTTGGAGAGAGGAATTCCGTAACAGTTGTTTTAGGAAATAAGCAATAAACTCTGTTTGTTTGTACTTCTAAATTCTAAACCGCAGTGATGTGTAACATAATTTAACATTTTGTTCTTTTATTTCACAATAATTTAAAATAAAAAGTAATTTAATCTAACACCACGCAAAACTTAAATAAATATTTAAGCAAAGACAATAAATACCCGAACATTGTCGTCATCATCATCATCATCTCCAGAAGCAACCGTAACAATGCTATAGCATTTACATGTCAGTGGCATAGTAAATGTGCATGTTTTAAGTGCATAAAGATGTTCGGTATGTGAAAATTTAACATAGTTTCCCCTCCTTCGTTCTTCGTTCTCCGTCCCCATCCCTTAGGCAGCACTCGTGCTCTTCACATACTGTCATGAATATCATGAATTTTTGTCACTGTAACACTAGATTTCTTTCCATTAAACATGCGAAAAGAATTTTTTGTAAATATTATTTTTATTTCTTTTCATTTCTTTTTTTTTATTTTTTTAAATTTTATTTCATTATTTTTATTTTTGATATTATCGTATATGATAATTGAACTTTGCAACGAATTTCGTGAACGCACGCGTCCATTTTAAAATTTCTCAATTTTACTCAGTTCCCTTCTACTTAGCTCCTTTGCGATCAATTATTTTGAACACATTTTTTGGACTAATGATACACCTACACGATCTCTTAAATTCATCTATGCAGGTTTTATCAAAATCACATTAATTTTTAAGTTTATTTTTTTTTAATTTTCCATTTATTAGGATTTCAATAAAACAATAAACTCAAGTGAATGACAATTAATTATGAGACAATCAAACTAATCAAAAGCAGATCTTTAAAATATCATACAGATCATGTAATGTGTGCGTGTCGAATATGTTTTATGATATCTTCAAAAAGGTATTTTTATATGTTATAAACGACATGATAACCTTAAAGTACCGATACTTTTTCTAGTGGCGGGTGGAAAAAAGTTCGCATGAAATTCATAAAAGCATAACATAAAAATTTTTGCCCTCACCATATAAATTATAAAATATTTCGTATGCTTTTACAGGCAACGATGCATTTTTATGTATGCTATGTTTGTCATATCTACATGTTTATATACATATATGCACATACACCAGTGATTTTCTCTTCAGTAAAGAAAAAAAAACAAAAAAAGGTGTGAAACTTCATTAAATACTATAATGAATTCGACATATATCTGGCTCTTTTAAACTTGAATGTTTGCGAGTGTACGCATATAAGCGGGGTTGCAAACGAAGAAGAAAATGAAAAGTGTTTCAAGAGAATATTGAGTGCAACAAAATAATTGATATTTTATTAAAGTGGTTTTTCGTGCCATATTTTCAATGCAATGCAATGTAAAACATAACGCATACATATGCACGTATAATACCCAACTATATATTGTTTAACGCTTGACTTGAATTGTCTTCACTTTCGAGTTAATTTGACTTCGCAAACTCAAACCTGAATATAAACTGAGTGCATGCATGCTCCTCTATATGGGTGATGTATAGTAACGTACTATATTAGCATGTGTGGTCTTAAAATTTATATTCTCGTGTAAAAATATTTTAACCTCTTTGCCCATAAATAGAAAAAAAAAAAAAAAATAAATAAAATATAAAACTTTTTAAAGTAAAAATAAAAGAATTAAATGAACGTATAAAACGTTCGCTCTAATATCATCGATCTGTTGATAAATTATTCTTTAATATAATACAAACTTAGGATGATATACTTTTTCATAATTAAAAAATTTTTAAAAATATATTTTTATAAGAAACCCTTCAGAAAAATTTTAGTGAAGTTAGAGAAACAGCAAGAAAGCTATACTTGTCTTCATGAATATTTTTATATACTCACTGTAAGAAGAGATGAATTTTCTTTTAAGAAGCTTTATATGAGAGATGATTCAAAATATTCATACTCGATTTGTATATTAAAGTGTCAAATTTTTGCTTCAAAAGTTATGTGTCGGTTAATATTAAAAATTGATGTTGGATATAAAAATGGCAAAAATTGTTTCATATTACAAGACTACAAATAAATACTTGATTTTTGAAAAAAAAAACTCAAATTTATTAAAAACATATTCATTAGAGAGCTCAATAGTCTAAGTAGCCAGCATCATTATCTATGATCTTTTATCATTTAGCGATTAGTTTACGGATGCCCTGGCGGTATAACGATTACTTGGAGGCGAAACAATCAAGAGTCTTCATGTCTTCAGCATGTCTTCAACTTTTGGAAACCATTGTTCTGGTAAAAGTGATTGTATCGATTTTATATAATGATAATCAGAAGGAGTCAGGTCTGCAAACTAATCTGCAATCGGGATAAATTCCCAGCTCGCATTGAAGATCATCTCTTAGAATTTTATTGCAGAAACCGGATGATTGTATACGATTTTTATCATCATTTCATTCTTTTCAAGACTAACATTTTTTACACGAACTCTCAGAAATCACTTTCTAGCTGTTTCCTAGCTTACTGCAATTTCATGCCAAGCCAACTTAATCATTTCTATAGCCTCTAAGTACATTTTTTTCTCAAATGAAAACAGAATAACATATAATGCCTAATGACGTACACTCTTTATACTTTGATATATTATTTAATTAATGACAGTTTGTAAGCGCAATTCACACTTATATTTTATAATCAGCAATGTCTATGTTACCCGCTAGTGTGGATAAAAAATAATGACACTTTATATATCTGAAATATATTTGAAATTTCGGAAGAATTGAATGCAACAAGTAGATTTTATATAGCGACCAATTTCAATTTCAATTTCAAGAATTTATTTGTAGATTTAATACTTTGTTAGAATAGGGCTTGATGGGGAGAGAGATCGTTAAATCTAATTCATTTTCAAAGGGTACATTCTTAAGTAAAAACATGTCAATGCACTAAATTTAATAATGAACTTGCACAGACAGTCAGACATTTGTCCTATCTGATCTATTTCTATCCTAATCAAATTTCATTAGATGAAAAAAATTTCGAAATGTTATCTCGTATTTTTTTTTTTTTTTTTTAAATATACCTTTCATTCTTGGATACGAAGAATTTTTTTATTTATTAAAAGCTGTTTTCACAAAAATTATTTTATACGAGAAAATGAAACTTTTACATCCCTTTTCACTCATATTAAGCATCTTTTCCTGTAGCTAGAGGGATAGAGAACTTTTCAAAGAAATCTCTGCGTTTTGATAGAGTTTGTGATTTTTTTTTTTTTTTTTTTTTTATACAAAACAAAAAGTTTAAATCCGAATATGTGTGCAATAGTTTTTCAAAATTTCAAAAAAAAACCTATCACTTTTTAAAGCTAGATTTTTGCCTAACGATAGTTATATAAATTTCTACATATCAAGAGGATTGACTTTATTTCGTTTTGCAATTATATTAGATTTTTAGTTTTAAAAATGAATACAGTTTAAAACAAAGCATACACAGTTACATATATGCAGTATAATAATAAATTAAACCTTCGTTGAACGCGCTATAACTAAAATCTTTCATTCATCCATTTCCGGAGACGTTAGAAACATTTAAAATAACTGTAAAAAGCGGATATGTACAAAGTAAAACGGGAACTATTGATTGACATAGAACTTTGGATACCCAACTTATAAGATATCAATGGAATTAAAATCTTCGATTTTTAAAATGTAACATAAATAGTAGCATAGTGTCTTAGATGCATCACATAAGCCTTTATTATCATTATCATCTTGAACTAACTGAGATATAATCAATACATAAACAGTAAATGATTTAAAGTATACGATCGCAAACGTTGCAAAAAAGTTAGCTGCTATTCACACCGTGATGAGGTGATATGTAATATAAACACAAAAAAAAAACTTTAAAACGGAATATTTTTGCAATGTTCGTCATGGCAACTAATACAGTTTTGCTTTGGCTTTTATATATATAATATTTGTATGTTTGTATGTGTCCGTTACTGGGTAGTATTTTCTTTGCTATACCATTTAAAAGGCATGAATAACGATTTCACTTCATGTTGGCTTTTTTTGCTTTCCATTATAATGTATGGAAAAACTGTTCTTCCTTTTAAAATAGATTTTTATGCATCCGGCGGTAAGGTCAATACACCAGAATGAAAATTAAAAATTATAGCTATATATAATGTAACATATAGTGTAACTATAATCAAGTTTTAAGAATATACCGAAGATTCGATAGCAGTAAGTATTCTTAAAGACTTTCATATGTATACATATGAAATATATATATATATGTGTGTGTGTGTCAGTGTGTATGTATATATATACGCATATGCTTTAAAGTACTTACCCAGAGTTTGACTTAAAATGGTTTTTCCATCTTCTCCTAGGCAAGCATTGCGAGCATCAAACGGATTTGTAAACTGTACGAATGCATAACCTTTGTGCATGGAAATGCCTATAACATGCAATGATAATAGAGAGAGAGAGAATTCGCCTAAAATTTCTTTTCTAGTGTTTTTCAGTTTTTAATTAAAATATTTTTAATATTAGAAATGTATCTTTAGAAAATTTCGTATACGAACCTGCTAAACGGCCATAAATTTGAAACATACGTTCGACATCCGTTTTTGAGCATTGAAACGTATTCAAATTTCCAACGAATATACGGGAATTAACGGCTTGTGGATCCTGAGAGTTAGTTTGATTAGACAACTTTGACATCTTCATCTTGTCAACGATATTTTTATATACAAATGATTTTACTATTCTTATGTGACTTAGTTCCGTTTTGATAATAATTATGGTAATGGCAGCCCCTTGCTTCTCATTAAAAACCCCCTGTTATTATTATTATTTTTATTTTTATTATTAAATATTATAATTATTAATATATTTATTATAATAATTATTTAATATTATTATTTTTATTTTTATTATTATTATTATTATTATTATCGCTGTTGTTGATGTTGGTGGTGGCGATGGTAGTGGTGGTGGTGGTGGCGTTATCTCTAGTAGTGTTTGAGGTAAATGAGGTATGTAAGCTTAAAATGGAAGCCTGAGGAATTTTTTTTTTTTTTTTTTTGCGTTAATAATGTATTAGATTCTATATCAAATAGTAAAGTGAAAGTGCTCTTGACACTTGACTTGAATATAAAGTATAAAAACACAATCACGAAATATTTAATATGAAAGTGATATAATTATTACGATAAATTAAAGCACATAAAAAATGTTGATTATAAATATGAGTTGTGATGTGATTCTATTTTCTTTACTTCTTGATATATTATCACCACATTTTTTTTCTCATTATTGATGGTGGTATAGATGTTAACATATGGCTTTTAGTTTGAGTTGAGTTGTTGCGGTTATTGTTTTCCTTTGTTACAGGCTCTATTTACACTCGCAGTCAGATTATTTCAATAAAAGCTTTTTCATCCTTAAATGTCTTCCCTCATACCAATGCGGACAAATACACACACACACACACACACACACACACATACACACACAATTGTGTGTACATACGAAAATGTGAAATCTCCTCCTTCTATTTTTTCTTTTTTTTTTTTTTTTGTTTGCCCACTTTTTTTTTCTTCTTCTTTTTTAAAAGTATTGCGTTTTTATTTGCAGATTATTTCCCAGTTTCAAACTTTACAAATGCTGAGAGAGTCTAGATAGCACTGCTTGGTTTTTCGAACTACACTCATATGTATAGAGATGATGTAGGTAAAAACTTTCAGCAAAACGACAAATAAGGGGTTAAAAATTTTTCTCTCTATTTTCCCGTTTTTTTTAGAATATTTTGTTTTGAGTTTGGTCTGCGGTTAGATTCCTTTATTATATGCTTTCCACTATTGTTGCTTTTGTGTGCGTGTACCGAATGCAACATAGAAATAGAAATCACCATTCATTTGTTGCTTAGGCTAGAAATACCGATGATGTTGTTTTTTTGCGCTGCAGCTGTTCATTATTAAAGTTGTAGTTCGATAATCTCTTACAAGTATAATAAGAACGATAATGAAGTTAAGATTAAAATCATACTTGACTCGGAGTGCGACACAATTTAAAGTCAACAGGTTTTTTTAAATCGTGTTAACTAAAAATAGAAAAATAAATAATATTAATTCATTTTAAAAGATAAAAAAACAAAAGAGTTCTATTTATAATAATAGTCATACCGTAAATATTTAATAATAATTGAGGATATATCGACCGACAGATCTTATATAAATAGACAATTTATAAGAAATTAGTCCGTTTAGATCGTGTACCATCTGTAGTAACGGTGAATTAAGATTTTGCGAAAACCTAGAAGGAAACTTAATCCACTCAACCGTTCATCTTTTATTAGATCAAACGATACAGCATCATATTCATATGTATCAAGTTAATTATATCTGTACGTCTGTCCTTAAGTTCATCTATCGATATGTCTATCTATGTATTTTTATATTCGACCCATAGATCGTAATTTGCAAGATATTATGATGAAATTTGGTGCATTGATGTATTTTGAACCAAGGACCAAGGAAAACGGATGAGATCAGTTTATTTTCATAAACGAATTTTACGTAATCTCCTATTTAGAT
Source organism: Glossina brevipalpis (assembly GCA_000671755.1). Taxonomy (NCBI): domain Eukaryota; kingdom Metazoa; phylum Arthropoda; class Insecta; order Diptera; family Glossinidae; genus Glossina; species Glossina brevipalpis. The sequence goes on from KK351012.1 coordinate 2,394,447, forward strand.
TAAGTTCTTTTATACTATTTTTTAATAAAAATTATTGAAAGTTAATAATTTTACTATATGGATGGGGAAAATTTGGACCAGATGAAAATATTTTTTTTAATCTTCTTCTCTCCTTTCTTATCATAAGTAAGTCTTTACAAAATTTAATTTTCAGTATTTCATGACAGAAATAACTGAAGAATAACAAGTTTTGTTGAGATAAATATATTAACTGTACTGAATTCCGTCCGCGACGGTTTATGTTTAGGCCACCTCTGATATAAAAGCCTTCAAGAAAAGTCCGGACCATTCATGATAACGAAGTACAATTCTTAATATTTTTCTATGAAAGTAGACATACGATAGTGATTTAATTGCTAATGATAATGATAAATTCGCTAAGCTTAGTTGAGATTACATAGATCTATTTTTTGTAGCTATTTGCGACAACCAGACTGACGCTATAAGCTGAAAATATTGTTGTGGTTCAGTGTCGGTCTAAGCAAGTCTGTTTGTCCGTTTGTACAATTTCTACCATTAACATTTTGTTTATAAGCATTAGAAGCTATTGATTAAAATTTTGGCCAAATCGGCCGAAGTGCACCTCCACCATAAGAGGTAAACTGAAAAATCTTCTATTTCCACAAGTAAAAACGAAAAATGTGTTCTTTCCTCATAGGTCATAAACCGCAGCAATTACAGTGATAAAGTATTCAACTTATGTTCTATGGATGTTCTTACAGTGCTTATAAAATTGCAAAAAAAAGGCCATTCTCATCCGATATTATATATGATATTGAGACGTCACTTTTTTCCACTATATTTTCGGTGTTTTTTTCTTAAGATTAAATAAAAATGTTAGGTATAGATGATTTGATTAAAGGCGAATATAATTTTCCTATTTTTTAAATCCTAACTTTGAATGACTACAACAGTTACTGTTTGATGCTCAGGTGTAATACTTATTACGATTGAATAAAAAAAACCAAAAAATATAGTTTTCATATTTAATTGGAAGGTTCATAAACATTATTCCTTCTTTTCTTCTGTTCTTTCCTTCAATCATCGTTTGCGTGTAACGCTTCTTGACAGCGGCTAATGAAATACAAAGAAAAAATAAATTACATCACAGATCATTTTAGCGAAAAGTGCATCCGACAGAAAAATCGAAGCTATCATCTACGTAACCATACAACGAAAAAGATCTTCTATTGAAAGACGATAATCAAATAAACGAATTTCATCGGGATCGAAACTCTTCAATCGTAAGGATAAATGATAATAAAGAAAAAAACTAAACTAAACTTTTTATCCTTCTCAGTTGTTCTCTCTCTGTCAGTGTGTTTAATAAATTTATTTTAATTAACTAAATGTCAACATAAATGTTGTTGACAAGTAGAAAACAAAACTTACATACAACAATGACAATAATAAATACAAATAAACCCTAACATTAGGGCAGAAAGAAAAAAATAATAAAAAAAAAAAAAGACGTATAAAACGGAGTACCCCAGAAAGTGCTCATTTGGAAAAATGGTGTAATTTTTGTATACAGTACATACAAGCATACACACGCACACACACATTATATACCTATTGCGCTTCAGAAACACAAATACAAATGAATGAATGAATTGAAACCGAGAAAGAAAGCGTGTGTTTTTGTGTTTTAGCTTTCTCTCCACACATTTTTAGAGGATTTCTTTGTTTTTAAATTTGATTTTTTTTTTCGCCGAGTTCTCTTTCACTCTTCTAACACTTGCTTAAGTTCACTGAAGTGCAGTTAATTATAATTAAACCATGTTAACTCAGCACTTAGACTTCAGTAACTTACAAAAAATAAAAACGGAGGGAACTGAAAAACAACCAGAAAAATAATAATAACAACAACAACAACAACGACATTATATACATACATACGTACATACATGCATGCATACATTCATATATATATATACGTACATATATGCATATATATATCTACAAATGTATATATATATATAATTGTTTTGATTGTGTGTTTGTGCGTGTATGTATGTATGTGTGTATGTGTGTGTGTGTGTATGTGTGTGTGTGTATGTGTTGTGTGTGTGTGCCTATAAAATAAAATAAGCTGACAAAAGTTTTCCAACTTTTAGTCAAGCAGCCGCATAGTATCACACCTTCAGCCAATGTTTCCAGATTACGTTCGGTCCACACAATTTCACGCTAGGTTTTCACTTGAAAGCTTAACTTGCGCTTATCCCCGTGTGTTTTCTTTTTATTTCCATTATTTTCCCTTTCTATATATATGTGTATGTATTCTTTGTACGCACATATGAGCCAGTACGTTCTCCTGGATTTTAGACATATGTGCAAGTGTTTGCTAAAGAAGTTGATTTAAAGTTGTTGACTTCTTCCGCTACGTTTACGTAACGTTTAAATAATTTACTACAAATGTGGTTCTTTTTACCGACTGTTAGCAGTGTAAGTGGCTCCGTGTGAATCTATGCTAGTATGTGTCTGGATGTATGTATGTGCATGGATGTATGTGTGTGTATGTGTGTGTGTGTGTGTGTGTGTTTGCGTGTGTGTTTGTATGTTTTTGTATTTGTGTGTGTCTACGAGTGCCTGGCGGTTTATCGCTAATGCAATACAAATAAACTCCTCGGTTAGTGAAGACTTTTAAATGGCATTTCTGCAGCGAGTATGTGTCTTAAGATTTTATTTGATTAAATTTTTTAATTTGTGAACGAGTTTCTTTTCTTAAGGAGTAATTTGTGTGTAGGTATTAATTACAAAGTTAGAGAAATATAATATTTAGCACTAAGGTTAAACTTGTCGTATCTTTCCCGTACAACATGCAACGTTTACGAAAGGAATTTTAAAAGATTGAAGTTAAAGAAGCTTTAGTTCCTTTCGTTACTCTTTTTAAAGAAGGCATATAAGAAGGCAGAAAATACACTTACATACCAAAAAAGTAGACTTTTTTATACTAATTATAACAAATTTATGTTAACGTTATAAGTCGAAAGACAAAACAAAACATATAAGGATTCAATAAAAATCTTATTTATGTTAATGTACTCGTCGCTTCGAGCTCTTTTTATTGTTGAGTTAAAATTTTAAGTTACAAATTTTCTTAATGCTTTAATGGATGAATTCTCTTATAAGAAAAAAAAAAAACACATGTACAACTGTAGAAACCTCATGAAAATGCTGAGGTTTTATTAATTATTTTTGCTGCCATTTTGTAACTCAAAAGGCACACTAATTTAAAAATTGGGATGAATGTCTCTCGTACCCGTATAAAAATAGTTTGCGAAAATCAAACGGCGAATCATTGATAATTTATTCTTTTTTTTTTTTGTACATCTCTTGAAGCTTTAAGATGTTTAATCAATCAATTGTTTATAATTGGTTGGAAATTAAATAGTATATGACAACATTTAATTATAATATATTTCCAATTTATTATATATAAATTTCCAGTATTTCGAATCAAGCAAGGACTCTTTTTACAGCTTAATTCTTTATCCAAACATATTCGATATTAAGCTCAGTTATTTAATTAGAAATCTTTTCTGTCATGTTTCATTTTCGGAGAATTAATAATGAATTTGCAGACGTACGTAGACTACTAATAAATATAATAATAAGTTTCCGCCGTTTTCTAACAAAAATTAGGTATTTATTGTGAAAGAACGATTACATTTTGCGTTTAACTAACGAAAAGGACGTCATTACGAGAAGAAACTCCGACAGATTCAGTGCGGTTGTAGTAACTTTTGGCATTCAATATAGTCTTATTTACACTAAAGCGAGATAAGAAAACGCAGTTAGTTAGAGATAGAAGTTTATTGTAATCAAGCCCAACGATGGAAGGGTTGATTGACCGTAGAAACACTTCCGAGTGATTCCATTGATTTAGATAAAAAAAAAAACTACACTATTGGATCTATACGTCGAAATGATTACGTTTGCAATAGAGAGCGGATTAGATATATGAGACTGAGACAAGGCGTACTTGGCAATCTCGTCCACCCGCTTTTTACCTAGAATTCCGATGTGAAAGAGGATCCAAAGTATTTTGACATTGTTTCGTATATTAGACGAAATTAAGGATGCCCTTACGATTGAATCGTATTGCCTTGATGACACTAAGGCTGTCAGTATAGATAAGAGCTCTTCCAAAAAGATCTGAGGCATATTTCATAGCTGATATGATGGCAGCCATTTCTGCGGAAAAGACATCGATTTTGCGTGACAAGCTACGCAGGTTTATAGTTTATAGTTTCGTAGAATGCAAACATGTCCCGAAAAAAAAACTGTATCAAATTCTTCAACTTAAAAGAGAGGGCTGCACCTCATCATTATCGGTTGTTAAATTCTAAGGAAAGCAAATTGTTTCTTGAGAAATATTGAAACGTGAAAATTTCCTTGCACTTCTGAAGAACTGCATCAAATATATTCATTTAGTGAATTCTATTAGGTTTACAAATGTATAAGAAACGATATAAACTTATTGAAAAAAAAAATTGAAGAACACACGTGGACGTGTTTCTAATGCATTTGGTATGGAAGTCACATAATGAGAAAACGTGGAAAACACCAGAAATACAGGATTATTCGTTTTATGTGTCTGAAAGTAAACATAAATAAAATATACTTTTGATTAAGATTTGAATAAATTTGTGGATACATTTTGAAGTAATTTTCGATAACTTGTCTGCACTTAGCAGTCATAACTTGAGGGATGTTTATTTTCAAGGCTTCGAATGAATTTGAAGATTTTTCATATAAAGACGATCTTTTGCGTAATCGCACAAAAAGAGATCTGACGGTGAGAAATCATACGATATTGATGGTTAATTCTTATCATCAAAACGCAAAAATAAAAACGTCCAGAAAATTTCTCGTGCAACAATGCCAAAAGGGAGCGTGTATTGTGTGACTTGTTGCACCGTCCGATTAAAACTACATATCTTCATGATCTTCATGATCAATGAAATCAATGAATGAAATTGTGATCGTGATAGAGATAGAAAAAATATCCAGAAGTAAATAAAAGTCATCTGAAAATAAAGTAGATGATGAGACCCGAGTAATGTGGACATTAACTCTCTGATAATAATTATGAAAACGAGAAATGGGTATATGTGCTCTCGAGAAATCTAGCAGCCAGGATGTTTGCTGATATATCAAGGTAATTCAGTTAAAAGCTAAAGAAAGTAATAGTCTATTATTCTTCGTAGTATAGAATTTATAGGACTGAAACGTGTTTCCAATCGTAGTAGCCAGGACGTTAGTTTTTCTTTTCTTATCTTATTTCTATAATTACAATAAAAAATATAATATACTTCTTCGCATATAGGAGACTACAATTTTTGTTTATTTTTGACAATCTCCTCAAGAAGTAGTAGTCACGTAATGTTATTGCATTTTTTTTTTTTATGTTTTTCGTTTCTTGTTAAGAACACAAGTTTTCCAATAATGTTATTGGAAGTCACAATAATGTTTGACATTTTATTTGTTCCATATTATTTTTAGTTAATCTTTTTTCGTACTTCCATTCAGTATTTAGATATTTTCGTGAAGACTGAGTTCTGAGATGTCACGTTCAAAATAATTTCAGTAGCAGATACGAATAATGGTTATCTTCAATAGCTTTCTTCTTGAAGACGAACACTTAAAACGAATAAATAAAAGAATTCTAAAGCTTAGAAGAACATTTTTTCTATATATTTTTTTCGGGAGAATGTAGAGAATACTGTTAGCAGTTAATTATGCTGGAAGGATTTCATGCACTATTTTTCATTTCTAAATTATTCTTACTCTCAAGTCCTTTAACGAAATTCATACTAGAAAGAAATGGTTTTTTTTTCTCGTTTTTCTTATCTCTTTTTATTTTTTCTAAACGAGAAACAATGATGATGATGATGATGATGATGAATAGGCATTCATTCATTCATTCATACATTCATTCATTCATTCATTCATTTGTTCAACATGAATAACACGTCTATATTATCATCTTAAAGCGATCAAATGTCAAAGGACCTGCACGGACACTCATATAAATGGTTGCTTCTATGTGTGAATAGCAAAAAGAAAATAAATTCCATTCAAGTTTGTTTATGAAAAGAGTGATGGGGTTAGTAAAGAAAAAAAAAAAAAGCAAAGAGAGAGAGAGAGAGAGAGAGAAAAGCTAATAAAAACACAAAGAAAAGCTAAATGAAAATGTTCTTCTTAAGAAAGCCATAAAAAGTATATATATTTATGGAACAAATATATGCATTGCATAGCATACTATGTATGTATACGTATGTACCATCATATAAACCGGGTATTTCTTACACGAAAAACATATAAAAAACCCTGCAATTGAATATTTTTTGCGAGTCATTAAATTTGTTGATGCGCCAGTGAGACGACAACGACGACAACGACATGTGTTGACTTTATCCGGAACGAAACAAATAAATGTCATGCATACTCCGTATGTTGGCCTTACAGGTTTACAAAAAAAAAAAAAAAAAAAAAAAAAAACAAAAAGAAAGAAACAAAAACAAAAAAAAAATAAACACAAAAAACAAGTAAAAAGCAAAAAGAAAGCACAATGTATGTGATATTGTTCTTGTTGTCATCATGTTCATCACCTTACCAATGTCGACATCACGTGGTATATATATAAAAAAAAAAAAAAAAAAGAAAACCGAAAATAAATGCTAGAAAATGACACGTGCGAATGTGATAATTCGCCTTTTAAGCAGGTTGTTTGTGGTTAGCCTTGAAGGAAATGCGAACGGCACGAATTCAACAGTTGCACTCGCTCGCCTGTAAACGTCAATACATATGCAAATATATACATGAGTTTTAAACTATACAGCTCGATATAGATCGTTTTATATATATTTATGCATTAGAAAGATTTTCCTTTAAATTTAAATTTCATTTTTTTTTTTTTTTTTTTTTGAAAATTTTTTCGTTAAGAGACATCCCTAGTGTTATAACATGCAACTCGGGAGAAGATTTTAATTTTATATAATTGATATAAAAATTTAGAATGAAGCCTATAAAAAAAACGAAGCAGGGTAGAGAAAAATTGAAAAAAAAAAAAAAAATCATTACTTCGCAGTTCTATTATATATTAACGATATGTATCCATAATCAATACATTAAAAGGATGAATAGATGGACTGTAAATGAAAATTTTTAAACCACAAAATTCAAAAAAAAAAAAAGTGTAAATAATATTACGATTGTTTCGTATAGTGAAATCTTATCGATAATCTATTGTCGTTTGTTCTTAATACCGACTATACCGAGTGCCATATCAATAACAAACAGATATGCAAAAATTTGTAAACGATATAGAAGCCGATTTAAACGTGTCTGCCGATATCATCATCCAAGTATTTTTCTGTTTAATCTACATTTCGTAAATTTTCAAAACATTTTGATTAAATTGAATAAATGGACATTTTTGTTTTGGCTTAAGAACGAATTCTATTTAATAACTTTTGTCTGCCTTTATCTATCCTTCGATTGGTCTACCTTTGTATATGGCAAGAGATTATAAGTTTTGATATTTTATATCGAATATTGATGAGAAAGTATTGAAGTATTGAGCGAATTAGTGTAGGATTTTTAAAAGTCAGGCTTTGCCTTCCTTTGCTTTTCAAACGCTGATGTTATACACAATTTTGTTTTCTACCATTGGAAAGATTTTTCCTTTTTTGTACATACTTTTATCTCATATTAATATAACTGATCGCAAATACTTTCAAAAATTTCACAGAAGATTCTTTATTGAATATGATCCTAGTGATACTAGTGTACTGTACTGTTTGTTGTTGACAAATATTTTCTTTTTTTTTTTTTGTTTTTGTTATTTACATGTAGTTGAGCATTGTTAGTCGACTGAAACAGTCTTCTTCACTAATTTAAATATAAGTCGAGGAAAAATTTGGATTAAATAAGATTTTGTGAATTTTTTTAAAATGATTCACCTTTCCTAAGAGAGAGTCCTCGTTGTCCTTTGTCATTAGAATTGAAATTCTAAAAAAAACTTTATTAACCAAACTAACTCAAATTTCTATTGTATGACGAACGTTCTGGCATACGTTACACGTTTATATATAAATTTATAGATAACCTGTACGTTTCTATGGAAATGAAATGTAAATAAACTTAAATTGATTCTAAGTAGGTGAAGTTAAGCTGAGCTCATTTTTAATCTTATTCTACTTAACTTTAAATTGCGTATACACATCCACGTATATGTGCTTATTATTATTATTATTACTATTATTTGTATATAATATATATATATATATGGCTTTGTAAATATCCTTTGTTACGATAATATATTACAAAATGAATTTTTCCATTTAATCCATCAACATACATGCTTTAAAGTACGTATATATTTGTCCTTAACTCAGTGAATAATGAGAATGCTTTTACCATCTCTTTCCCTTTCCCTTCTACAACAAATCATTTATCGCCAAAAGTCACTGTGAAAAAGCCGTTTATTAAGAACGGACAAGAAAAGAAGAAAATATATACCATTCACTTATAGGCGAATATTCTTATCCTACTAACTTAAGTCGGTGTAGCGACCAAACGAGAATGTGTTCAAAGAATTTATAGTAGATATTTAAATCAAATTTAAATTACGGCTTATTTACGAAAATTTTCAAACACTTAAGGCTTTTTTTTTGAAGCGAATTATGTTACGTCCAGTTCTACGGTTATTTTGCGTAGTTAACCATCACAAGCCTTTATATCACGTAACTTGGGGAATATCAATAATAGATGACAGATGATTCATAACTAAATTGAATGGAAATTTCGAATTTATTTTATATACATTATGGTATCTCAGAATAGGAAGTGTTACAAATGGAATGGCAGAATTAGTAGAATTTTATCCCTCGATGTATGTGTTTGTGTATGTGTTTGAGTATACGGGTATATAATACAAATATAGAAATAATTCTATATTTTTCTTATTCATTTTTTCTCTCCCTTATTTATGAATAAAGCTACTTTTCATCATTTAAATTACATAGTTGAGAAGTGATGATGTAAAAGTGATATAAAAAAATAACCAGAGGCAAAATTCATTTCATTCATTTCTATAGAAAAACGGAAATTGACGTAAATTTGCGCTCAACACACAAAAAGCTTTTAAACAAGCATGCATAACCACGCGTAACATTTACCCAAAATACATGCATTACTTGAATAATAAAAAAAAAACAACTATTTAAAAATTTATCAAAAGAGAGAAGCGAGAGAGAGAGAGAGAGAGAGAATATTAATAGAAAGAAAGGATGTCTATAACATAAAAGGTATGAGCATAAATGGGATTTAATACTTCTAAGGCGTCGAAATTTGCAATATTTGACCAAACGTTTGATTAGACGAGTATAATTACATTAAATTAGATTACATATCTTGAATTGAATACTAAACTTAATTAAGTATAATTATTACATTTTTTAATCAATTGTAACTAAAGAAAAATGTAAAGAATTTCTTGAACAAAAATGTTAACTGAAATAATGAAGAGGAAGAGGCACATATTTTAAATTAAAGATGAAATGTAATTTCGGGCTGAAGGATCGCTCTCTCAGTTATGGTTCGTAGGTGAAAATCGATTAGATCGGACCTTTTTTACGATTACTCTCCGTATACTGCTTCATTTGAAAAGTGTTTTCCTATGAAAACATAATGAAAACATAATTTCCTATATTTTCCTTGAAAAAATTCATTGAAAATAGCATTTGGGCATATAAAAGAAATGCAAAAAATCTGGTTCGGATGGGAATCGTTTTTGAATGATTTCCCATAAAACCTTTCTTAAGAAAAGGAAAGCTTTGTATAATTTTTTATACCCACCACCAAAGGTGAAGGGTATATTTCATTTTGGTTTGTAACTATCAAAAGGGCACTTCGGAGAACCCACGAAGTATATATATATTCTTGATCAGTATCAAATTTAGAATCGATTTATTCATGTCCTTTTGCCCGTCTGTCCGTCTAACCTTCTGTATAATGTCTGTGGTACACATTTTCCTGACCGTAAAAATGAAAATATCGGCTACAAAATTGATAGAAACATTAGAAGTTCTTTTATTGCCACGCCCACCTATTACAAATTAGTTTTTCCACCTTTTTTAAGATAAGGGTGGTGGGTATAAAAAAATTGGGCACAGTCGAAGAGAATTTCCTTATTTGTTTATGATTCAAATGATTTCCTTATAGTAATTTAACTTAATCTTAATTGTACCAAATTTAGATTACTTAGATCTATTTTATGAAACCTACCACCACAACTGTCTGATCTTTTATATTTTACAATGAAAATTAGTCCGTAATAATAATAATTTAACATTACAATTCACTGCACGGAATTTGGACCACCTGGGTCTATTTTTTTGAAATAATCTCACATAAGCATTTTCGTAAAAGATAAGCCTTTATATGGTGAGAAGTTTTCGATTTTAATATTTTATGGTGAAAATGAGCTTCCTGCTAATAATTTGGTAAAAAAAAATTAGGTGCACCAAATGTGGATTTTGTACATTTTTTTTTGGATATTTTGAGTCGTAATTTATTTATAGTCTTTCGTGTTTTCCCACGAAAGTAAGTGAAAAATTGTATTAGGCAAAGTGTTGTAAGGCACTTGACTTAGTCAAACTTGGCCGACTATAATGTTTTTATCTGTTTTATTTTAATAATCTCATGTGTTTCGTTGCTCTACTGTTTTGCATACATTCTAGCGTAAAACTTTTGACTTAAATGAATGCAGTCTTAAACAGTTCGACACTGGTGACATTATTCTTAAATTAATTTGAAAGTTTTCCTATTTTAAGTATTATATGTAGTACTCCAATTCCATTCTTATAAGCTAGTTATTTAAAAAAATAAATAAATAAATAAACAAATAAATAAAAGAAACTATCTCTAGTATTATGACAAGCGGCCTATACCCTAAATGTATAAAAAAAAGTCGTTTGGAACATTTTCTATTTTATTAATCTACACAATACAGTCATATAAAGTGACGGAAAGGCCTGCGTTGGTCTTCTCTTAATTGTGCTCCAAGGATATTCATTTTTATAGATTATTTATCTTAAAAAGAAAAAAAAAAATTTAAAAAAGAAAAACAACTACTAGCCGCTCTATCCGAAAATAATTGGGAAACATTTTTCACTAAATAATGGTTAGAGTCATATGTCGTGCAACACTAATCTCATGGCATCATATTGGTGTGTGTGTGTGTGTATTTAAGAGGCAACATTTTCAGGTAGGATTTCATGTATTTAGTTTTATATTTCGTCAATGGAGTTAAAATTTATATTAAAGCGAAAATGAGTGAAATATTTTAAAAAATTCGCTATATTTTTTCATTTTTATTACGAAAAAAAATCAAAAACGATACAAAAGCCTGAAAAAAAGTGTGGTATTTATGATCAAGATGCTTTATAGAATTCAATAGCATGTAAATGGTTTGTTTGCTTCCCTTTCAGAGAATATATTTTAATTTGATCGATCAGTCACAGAAAATGTCGATTAAATTGAAAAAAAAAAATAAAATAAATAAGAAAAAGAATGGCATTGCTACAGAATTAAATACCGGTTCTATCAGTCCTTAATAAAAAATTTGATTTAATCAAATGTTTATTTGTGGATCGTTACTAAAACGCAATGAAATTCACACATCAAATCGTCCATGAAAAATGTGTAATATACGAGAACATCGTTCGATAAAAATCGTAGTTAAGGAAAAGTGCACAACAAAAGTGCCCCATAAAGTTATGGCTGAGCGTATGGGGGACTTAGAAAGTCATCGTATATTATCGGATTCTAGAAATTAGTCAAACGTTAGATTCTAATCTTAACTGTCGGAAAAAATGTTATTTTGTACAATGTCAGATAACATAGAAATTTGATGAACCCCCAGAAATGTAAAGATCTTTGGAAACTTTGATGTACCCACGGTACAGTCCGGACCTTAGCTCGTTTCCTTGCCATATGTTTGCACTCTGTGCTGAACTCTCTTAATTGGGTGCAAAGCTGCTTTAAAGAGTGGTCTACAAAAAGCACTTGATTCTATATTCGCCGTTATTACGTTGATAGGATAATGATTTTACCACGAAAATGACAAAACCTGTTAGCTAATTATGATCATTATGTACTTAAATAAAACTCATTTAGAATAAAAGGAATATTTAATCCGCAAACTATAAAAAAATTTCTTAACGTTTCACTCATAAAGTTTGCAGGTTGGCATATAGATGTCGCCACTATTAATGAATCCATATGAGTTTTAGATAGTATCAAGTTTCAAACGAAGTGTGTTAAAATTTCATGATATTTCGACCATTATATTTTACAAGTTGCAGTTGTTTTTGATGACGAAATTTTTGTAATTTTCAAATTAATCGAAAATCTGAACTTCATGTGTTGATAAGGTAATGCTTTTTAATGGGAAAAAATATCAACCAAGAATCGAAAACAACTATTTCCCATTTGTTGGCTGACGAGATCCAACGACCATGAATGAATCGAACCGCTTTGATCGCCCGATTTCGGTAGTTATTCCAGGCAACATAAAAAAAAAAAGTGAACAAAATTGTTTTAAAATATCGAAGATTGAAATTGCGTAAGACAAATGAGACCATAATGATATTAGAAGACAGTATATTTCTTATTTAGAATGAATATTGGTCCATGAGAAAATTCTGCTCGAAGTGGGTGCCGCAATTTACTTACTTTGATGACTTTGATGTAATAAGGAAGAATGGATCAAATATGAATTCATCACTACACTCCAGAGTCAAATCGGCAATGAGAAGAGTGAGAGGCAATCAGCGAAAGGCGTCCAAAGCTACCAAGTGAGTTTGAAGTTAGTGCGTCGACTCTTTTGAAAAGGAGCAAAAAATCAATATTGTATAACAATGCATAGATAGCAGTATAAACTTTTTATGCTCCGAGCTCCGAGTAGCTCACAATTTTAGGTGTTAAATACGAATCTAATACTTTTTGATGATTTTCCCTTAAGACGTCATGATATCTTGCGGACATGAAATTTCCTTACATTTATTTACGAAAGACCAAAGTAATTAAGAAATTTTTCTTACACATGTTTGTACATATTTGTTGAAGCACAGATTCTGTTAAAAAGGGGACTCATTTTATATAATAATATTCCTCCTATATATCAGTTTTGAACTGTTCAATATAAAACTATTATTGCAATGAGTGAGTAAATATTAGGCGCGATAGTTGAACAAACTCTTCAAGTGAAAATGTACTGAAATTTTCTATTTCAATAGAAATTCAGATAAAGCACTGACAGACACTCGATTAATACTAAAATTTACATGAAATATTCGATGAATGTTTGTTCCAAATTTTTTTGTCTTCATAATATTATTCGAATTTTCCTGCTTTAAAACTTCTTGATTAGATGGATGCTATCTATTTTCTTAATCTAAGTAACAGATCCATAAGTTGCGTTTTTGCTATTTTAATACTTAACTCACGAATATGGCAAAAATGTTTCGGAATTTCAGATCCTTAATAGAGTTTTTATTGGAAATTTTAGTATGAATTTTTCGAATAAAACTATTTCATCATCAGTTTATAAATATAAAAAAAAAAAAGGAAAAAAAAGGAAAAGAAAAAGAAAAAGAAAAATTAAAAGGAACCACATACATAATGGAAATGATACAAAGGACGTGTTGGTTGAATCGATTCACTTTGAAACTTACTTAGTAAGAAAGTTTGTTATTGTAGTATAACGGTGACTATACCAATAGAATTAACCCTAAAGCGAATATGACTTTTGCGTTCCTTTTTAAACCATAAATTCTCCGTGAAAATCATTAAATATAATTTAAAGCACTTAATAAAACTTTTAAATACACAAACAAATTAACGTCATAATGTGAGTACGAATGTATACACTTGTGAATCGGTTGTCGGTTTATGTGTGAAATACCAAAAGGCAGCAAATGCTTATTGCTTTACATATATATATATATATATATATGCGCATATCTCTATATATGTCTGCTGTTATTTTTTTATGTCTTTGACAGGAAAATGAAGCTGACAAACGTATATAAACGCTATTTATCACTGCATGGATACATTTAATACAGATTTTGTGGAAAATTCTCATTAAATTAAAAACAATACTGAGACACACATTAACACACACACACACACAAATGCCCGCGCGTACACGTACATTCAAATGAAACGTTTTTATGTAAATATATGAAAATATTGTACATTTGCTTGAAAATATTTAAAAGGACACACACACACACACACACACACAACAACAAACATAACTGAACAGACAACCAGACCCAAGTAAGTGGACAGACAAGCAGATAGCCTGGCGGAATTGAAACTTGTAGGAGATCCAATAATAGCGAACACGAAACGTCAGACTTTTGTCAGAATATTTTTGCTCTTTTCTGTTTTTGCTCTTTTTTTCTGTTTTTTTTATTTTGGTTTTTTTTTTTTTTTTTTTTTTTTTTTTTTGCATATTTTGCGTTACTTAACTCCGGTTGTTTATGTTCTCGGTCTGTTCATATGAGGTTAAAAGGTGGCAATTGAGGGATCATTTGTGCCAGAACATGTGAAACATAAAGTGGTTAAAATTTATATGGGGTCCCGAAAATAGAGAAGATTTTGCATTTTTGCAGCGAATGAACTCATATACATGCATTTGTTTATGTGTATATATATATATATATATATATATATGCGACACGGATGCACACATAATCACATATATGTTGACTTTTGGTAAAACCGCGTAAAATTTTAATGGTAAATACACAAATTGAAACTGTAATCGTTTTTATTTATTTTTCACATACAATGAAATTGACCATTGTTAAAGTGTACACACACACACACACACACAAACACTCATACACTGGAGCAGCTCATTGGAACATTTAAACAACTGGGGCCAAAAAACTTTTGCAACTGGCAACAATTTAAAAACGTTGAATTTATTGTTTATCGTTTTTATAGCGACTTTTGTACGTACGTAAGTCCGAATACTATAATATAAGTATGTATAAATATATATATATATATATGAATATTAAAACATACATATGGAAATGCGAATGTGCTAAAGGCTGGCGCATTCACTTATTAACACTCATATGCAGCCATTTGCTAGTAACCACAAATACACATGCATTCAAACCTTAGATACATGCATCCATGATTATATAGGTATGCAATTATGTATGCGCATCGGTTTGTTTATCATAAAAATAACTTCATACTCATTCTAAAAAAAGTATTGTTTTACTCTGAATGACCTCTTGTCTTGCAAATGTGATGTTGCTATTTATGCCGTATATTCAATGTTTGTGCGAGCGAATCAAAAAAACAAAAAAAAAAGAGAAACAAAAATAAATAAATAAATAAATAAATAAAAAACATGTAATGATTTAAACTCAATTTAACACTTAACCCTAGTTGAAGAAACATGTAAGAAAAAAAAAAAACTACAAACACTCAAAGCCAATTGAAAATCATATGATCATCCTTCGCTTAAAGTTTACCAAAGTCCGAAGAATCGTTTCCTAAGTATTTAGCGTTTGCGCATCAGTACTAAGTTAAGAAAATTTTCCGCAGATCTTTGTTTTCATTACAACAAATAAAATAAATGTCATAAGCTTAAAAAACAAACAGCTGACAACAACAACACATTCGATGTATATTAAGCATACATACATACATATACAAATTAAATACAAATTTGGAAACGCATCTGTTTTTTTAACAAAACAAAACATTAGCAATTACCAATAAAATTAAATTTTATGACCTTTTACAATTGTTTACACAAAAACAAAACGTATATCGTTCCATTGTTCTCAAGTTCTAAGAAATTTTGTGATTTTGACGATATACGAGTCTTATGAGTTAATATGAGTTAAGTGCGATGTTGTGGTTTTATTGAAAATATTTAATGATTTTAACTCTATTAGACATTAGGTGTCACAAGTCATGCTCCATTAACTGTCAAGTTAGTGACGAAAAAATATTATTCAATTCAAGTCCCAACGAAATGAGCCTCCAAGTAATCTAGTATTATTTGTTATTGTACACATTAACAAATAAGAACTACATTTTAAGATCTAATATCTTTACACTCCCGCATCCTGTACAAATAAAATACCAGAGAATAGATGCTTATGCGTATATATTCGCATATATGCAGACGCATATTTTTATATGCATTTAGACATTTTATATGGCCCAGTAATGATTAACGCGTGTAATAAATGTGTAAGGTGTACTATTTGCTATATTTAGATTACGGGACGTATGCGTTTCGTATTAGCTAAGATCGTAAAGTATACGTCTGTTCTTGACATTTGTAAACATAAGCAACTGTAATACCGTGTGCATAGATAGGACTATCTGTTTATTAGTTGTATTGCGATTAGTAAACAAAAATGAGCGCGCGCGCGCGTACCCGATGCGTAAGTGTAATCAATAAACGAATGTAAGCAAATCCGAAAACTGTGGTTAACACAGGTGGATACAAAAAGTATAGTTGGTAAACAGGCTCGAGTAAAGAACTGTGATTTATGGGATCAAATTGTTTATTCAATCCAACGCCGGCAGTATGAGGCACCGCACCGCAGCGCTGCTTTCCTTACTTACCCCTTCCTAAACAACCTACAGTCGGAAAATTTCACTTAGTTAGTTATCACTTAAGAGAAAAACTTTCTTGTAAGTCAATGAAAGAAAATCCAAAGGTTCAATTTATTTTTTTTACAAAATTTCTTTAAAGCGCAACTGGTAAAAGCTATGAGCACAGAAAAGCTAGATTAGCTTTTGAAACAACTTGTTATTTTTTATACTCTTTTTTTTTTTTTTTTTTTTTTTTTTTTTTTTTTTTTTTTTTTTTTTTTTTATTATTAACAAGCCGAGTGGTCATGTTCTCCTAATAGTTTTTCTACGCTAGAGTAGGTTGAGATTGAACGGACCGGACCAGTGGTAGGTATACTACGAGAGGATGGACTGTAGACTTAAGGGATGAATCGAATATACATATACCGCCTGATGGACAGACATGCCGTAGAGAACGATTAACAACTAGACATTGGACATGCAACGGATGAACGAATAAATCTATATTTGTTTCTCATTGTTTCTTTTTTACTTTTACTCTTAGCTGAGCTAGATAAGTCAAGATAGATATTAGTAACTCCTAGCCTTGTCATAACGTTAGAAATAACCGTAATATTTTCGTAATTCACAACGTTTATAAAAACGTATATTACATAAGCTAATCAAGCAACGAGCATTATTCTGATGTTCTATAATTGCTGACGACAAACTATAATTTTATCAAGAGACATTCGTAGACATTGGTTTGGTTTAAAGATCTTGTATACACAATACCAAAAAAAAAAAAAAAAAAAAAAAAAAATGAAAAAAAATGAATCCGCTCGTTACCACATTTGTCAGATGTTTAAGAAATTTAAATAACAAAAATAAGTAAAACTTTCATTCTGATAAAAATATCGTCATTTTTTCAAGTCTGTTTTTCTTCTTCTGTTTTTGTTTTTTATATGCACGAATTAGCACGTAATTACAAAAAAAAAAAAATGTTTACTTTATTCAATATGCTCACGGTGCTAAATATAACGCAAGTGTTTTACAAAAATTCATTTGTTTTTCTTGCTAATAATCTATATAATTTCATTGCATGGGAGACTAAGAATTGTTTCAATTTTTTCAAATATTTCCCGATTAGAAAAAAAATTCATTTTTGAATATTCACTATATTTTTTATGACTCTATCTGTTTTTATATTTTTGGGAAATAATCATTATAATCACTACTGTCTATCTTTCGATCAGTATAAGTGAGAATTGGGAGAACATCATGTACATAAACATATTTAAATAAGTATCTCACGAGCTTCAAAACAAAAAGTCGACTTGGTCGTATCCGTTCGTCGATAAGTTTTCTGGTGCCGTGATCTCCATTTGTTTATCTTCATTCAAGCTCTTAAACCTTAGAAAATTAAGATGGAAATGAATTTTGTACAATTGCTTTTAAATGGCAGATTGAATTCGAAAATTACTTAGACTCGTCAAAGCTAAATATAATATTTAAAAAAAGCAAAAACTCGTATATGTTCCTTAGTATTTTATTGATTTAAAATCTTTACACAAAGGATACGTTAGAGCTTACAAATACTTTTTTTTTTATATAGTTATTCTGAAATCATTTTAACGGACAAATGAAGTTTCTTTTTTACACATTAATGATCAATTATCTGTACTGCTTGAAAACAGACAACGAGAAAAGAAATCCGTATAAGAATAATCGATGTAAGGTACAGAAACTATTCAGGTTCAGGTTAAGCTTCAGGTTCAAGTTCGGGCTCACTTAACTTAACTTGTTAATGATCCATATTGGATAAATGATTGAAAATATTAACAAATAACTTATAAAAACCGGCAAATATCAATCGGAATGGTGGCCAAAAAGTGGCCTTTCACAGTTCAGTGTACAAGTAGTACTTATTGGCCTGCACTGATAGCTCTATATATAAACAAAATACTCTCATGTCTAAACAAATTTTTCTATATATCTTTATAATCTACACCATTATTAGACAGGGTGCACAGCCACAGCCAAAAGTGTCTAAGATAGATCTACTTCTTATTATAATGAATTTTTATCTGATGCCTGTTAAAGTTTTTGTATTTTTGACTTACAGATCACAATTTTTCAAATATTTTAACGAAATACGACAGATTGACGGATTTTGACTCAAGAACGAACTGTATTGGGGAAAGTGATTTTACGATCATTTCGCCTTAGGCGATAGTGACTCGCAGGTTGGCGCAAATGTTTATGGTATTTATGATGGAGATTCTTCATAAAAATCAGGAAAATGCACATTTCTGCCGTTAAGTTTTGCTTTGAAGTCGATAAAATTCTTCAAAGAATTGAAGTAGATTGACTCATCGCTGCGCGAAACTTTTTTGACACGTTCTTCAAAAATAATATTTTTGAAACATTTACGTAAGTCTGGCAATTTAGGTATTAAATGTATTAACGGAGACAAACATACGAATTTCCAATTATGAATCGCTGTTGAATGAAACGAAATTGAGCCATAATCAGATCAGATTGATGACGAACGACGAATGACAGACCGCTTATATGAATAATAAGTGAAAAAGATTATGGTCGAAAATATATGGTGATACGGTGGTACAGGCCGGTCTACTGTCTGGTGCAAGTGGAAGGAAAACGTGTATCACAAGGTGATGCCAGCTAATCACATAATTGACTCCACTCTTTACTGCCAACAAGTAATGCAATTAAAGCACGCAATTGTGGCAAAACGTCTAGAATTGATCATTAGGAAAGACAACGTCTCCCATTGTGACAGTGGCAGATCACAAACGTCTCTAATTGCTCGACAAAAATTAAGAGAACTTGTCTGGAAACTTTTGATGCGTCTACTACGCTACTCTCTCTTAATACTACAGAGATGATTTCAACAAAGGTTCGCGAAAATTATTTTGTTCACTTTTTTGCCCAGATATACTAGAAGTTCAACAGAGGCAGTATAACCGTTTTACCGGAAGATTGGCAAATTGGTAATTGATCAAATTGGCGCTTGGTCTGGGTTAATGTACATATTTCAACTTTAATATAATAAACTTTTGTTTGAGTTTTATATTTAAAAAAAAAAAGAACCCACAAAGTTTATCCTTTAGTTAATATTACCACATATTTCCCTTTTTTTAATCAATACCCCCACCTAAGCTTGGAGCAAAAATTGATATGGAAGTCCCTGGATAAGTTCCAGCTTTCTATCGGATTTGTAATGGTAATCAATTATTTTAATTTCCCTTCATAGTTAATGATCTTTATTGAAAAACAAAGGTACAGAGTGCCAATTATTTGATAAAAAAAAAAAAGAAAACTTTCCGACTAACTTGACTGCCATTTCTTTATTAATATTTTTTAATAAAAAAAAATTACACTTTTTTTTTTTAAATTCTTTTTTAACAAATATTTTATTTGTAATCTCTTGGGTAAAAAAAAGTACACTTTTATAAATTACGGACAGCTTTACTGTCTCGTGAAAAATATATGTGTTAAGGAGCATATAACCTCGGCATACAGCTTACGCATATAGGCTTATGTATGTGTATTATGTTTATTTATAATGAATATAATGGAGTATAATATGTAACATCAACAATAGCACCGACATAAAAAAGAAAAAACAAAAAACAACATTTATTGCAATAATAATTATGCCGGATTTAATCATTTAACCAAATTTTCACAGAACTTGCAATAAATCATATACATATTTCCACATCTACGCACCCATAGGCAACATACACACACACACACACACACACATTTTACATTTAAGGCTTGAATTGCAATTATATTAACAAATGTGTTTGTATGTGTATGTGCGACCGTGTGTAATTTTATGCTTTAATAATCAATGCAATGCAATGCAATGCAATGTACATATATTTTGATCTATTAACACTGGGCTTTTATATGTAACTCCAAAACAACTCCAAACAAAACTTCACTCTTTTATATCCTTCTCGTTGTTGTGTTGATCAAAATCCTTAAAGTTAAGATAGAAAGTTAAATTAGTATTAAAGATCAAGCTAGCAATGAGGATAATTCGATCACAAACATGTTCAAAATGGCGTAACAGCCTTGTTGGACTCATGCTGCATGGTGGTTAAAAGGCAAAAAACACTCGCCGATTGAGCATGCACTACCCCCTCCTTTCCTCACTCCTCCTACGGTCAATCCATCTGTCTCATAATACTCCACTATCACTCTGCTTTCTGACTATCATCGTATTTATACGTATAGTAGACACCCTACAACGCTATCCAACCCAATACCTTACACTACTCTTTATTTACTTTCGTGATAAAATATGAAAAGTAATACTTTGATTCTCTGAGTCAAGTCATGCTTTTATGACAGCCCTTATAGAAAAAGTGGTCGTGACACGATTTAAATTTAGTAAATTTAATTTTTCTATCAGAGATCCAAGTTTTCAACCTTTTCTATCATAAAATATTAAGAACACTTGAAAATATTAAGAATACTTGAACTCGTCAAGCTAATAAATAAAAGATTGAAAAGCTTAGAAACTTAGATATATTCGCTAATAATTTAATTAAAATTTAAAATCTTGCAATCAAATACAAATGATCTCTTATTCTTCAACTATTTCTCTCATAAAGTATTAAAAAGTAAACTTTATTGTCATATAAAGACTTACTACTATCACTTTTCATGGCAATCCTTATATGGGGCAAGGTTCAAATAATAAGCCTATGAAGACCAAATTGTGTTCAGCTTATTTCTATATTAAATTTCTATTAAGGATCAATTTTTAGCGTAAGATATTAAAAATTTTAACTTTTTGTCATTTGAAAGCTTACTTTTCATAAAAACGCTTTTATGGGATCTAAACAATAGACCTATGTAGTTCGAGTTTCCGAGAGCAGTTCGTTTTTATATCAAATTATTATTACCGTCAAATTTTCATCATCAAATATTAATATTATTTTGTCATATAAAAGCTTAGTTTTGATGAAAACCATTATCGGAAGTAGAGTCTCCAAAAAAAAAAATATATTTACATAATCCAAATCTGGTTAATTTTTATATAAAGTTACTATCAGGGTACTTATTTGCATTGTAAAACATTAAATATTGAGCTTTTTTTTACCATATAAAAGCTTACTTTTCATAAGAATGGTTATATGGAAGGTAAGTCAAAAAATGGTCCCATCCTAAGCAAGTTTTTCATATTTATTTTGTATGCCGAAGAACTAGTTTATGCTGTTTTTGTTTGAAAATTGTTACAAATTTCGGTTTTTGTACCATAAAGATTCTTTCCAAATGAGTCCTTATATGAGAAGTAACCGTAAACATAGTCCGATTAAATCCATTTTTAATACCGTTCGTCCTTGGGACAAAACACGGCAGTTTTTTCTTAAAAATTTCTCAAAACACCTCAATAATTGCAATCTATAAATTTAATACAAAAATACATGGGCAGATAATAGGCAGACGGACATACAAACATCAGTGTAATAAAAGATAGATTCATCTTAAGTTCTTCTGGGTGTGAAATACATCCATAGTTGTAACTTGTAATATCTTGTACCACGAGTTGTGTAGGTTACAAAAAGTTATTCTCGGAAATTCTCGGTACAAATTTTGATTTTTTTTCAAAGCTGTTCCAGTTTCCTTTAGCCATTTGTAAGAAAATTGATAGGTCATGTATAGAATTAATTAATTAAACTACATGTACATGTCTCTATAGTTAAGAGTCGGTAAAAATTAATTCTGTGTATCGCGATGGAACTTTGCTTTCATATTATTTTAGGTCATAAAAAATATATCAAATATTTTATAAGCATTTTTTTTTGAGATTCGAAATATCAAAGATGTAAAATTGAGAGTCTCAGTAGATTTGGTGTTAAAAAAAAAAAAATACAAACTAAGGATAATTATTGTTATGTGCGGTGTTGATGCTCAGATTCAACTTTATTTTGCATGTTGTTGTTAATTTCGCATCAATTTTACACAATTTGGAAACAGATTCAATAATAAAAGTATGAACATATCAATGACCGCTCGCTCTTATCGTCTCCGAATGAAAACATAAGAAAATAAATACATAAATACCGTGATTAACGAACGTCATTTTCCCAAAGAAATTCCGCGGGCCAGGATTGTTTTCAATTTCATTACAGTAACTTTGGAATTCAATCTTAATGAAGTTTTTAATGTTTCGTGGGCGTATCTTTAGTAAAATATTTGCATATAACATTTGAATATAACATATATACCTTATGCGTTGAATGTGATTACATTGCGAAGAAATGCTTCGATTATTCTAGCATATAGTAGACCTCGTACGTGTGTGATAGCATAGACGAAAAAAAAATAGTTCCATTCTATCAAAGTTTTCCTAATTCATTTAATATATCAGAATGTTATTTTTCACGGTTACTTTTATAAAACGGTCGGGCGGACAGATTCGGTTAAATCGATTCAAAAAATGAATCTGAGTTGATTGCAAATATTTAAATCTTTTTGGATTTTGCATTTATCATTATATGAATATACAATATTCTCAGAGAACACCTGGTGTAAGTTATAAGAAGTGGAACGGCTTACATTCCTTAAAGAAGCACAACAATTCTATTAAATTATTATTATTATTATTTATCGCAAAAGAAATAATTATACTCTTGTACTCCTTATATTAAGTTTGAACGGATGCATGTAAAATTCAGAAAGACTCAATTGCATTTTTTATCTTTGATTTTCTGAATGAATTTAAGCTTGTCTGTCCATCTGCGCTATGATATCTTTCCATGATTATTTTTGATTAGCAAACAAATTGAAAGTTTCCAAAGACATTGACGAAATTTATCGTACCGACGCGTTTTGTCCCAAAGAGGAACATTATGGAAAATGGATTCGATAAAATCATTTTTACGATTACTTCTCATATAACGCCTCATCCGAAAAAAGTCTTTGTATGAAAGCTGTTTTCAATTTCTATTATTAATCGAAAAAATCAAGAGAAACTACTACTTTGTTATATAAAATAAATGTGAAAAGTTTAGATCGAATGGGACCATTCTTGAATCAAATCCCATATGGCCTTTCTCATGAAGAATAAATTTTTAAATGGTAAGAATGATCCATTTTAAATTGAAATTTAATTGGTGAAAATAATAACTTAACATCAAAATTAATTGCATCGAATAAATATATATTTATATATATATATATATAGATATATATATATTTATATATTTATAATAAATGTCATAATTTATGTTTAAACATTATTTTAAGAACATTTTTCATCTGACGCGAAATTCTGATTTCCATTAGAAAATTTCCGCAGCAAATGTCATCACTGAAAAAAGAGATTGATATACTATTTATTGCCCTAATATTGCCATAGCTGTAAGAAAAAACCTTAAACTTAAAATGCTTTTCTGATCAATTTTATAGAGTTAAAGGAAAAAAATTCTGACCTATCGCACAGAGGATAGAACAATGGAATTTTACGATTCAGCGGTTCATGCTCCTTTAATTTTGCATAAATTTTATAAAATATTATTATTATTATAAAATATTATTAAAAATAATATTTCGCAGTCATAAACCTTGATGTCCGATCGTAAGATATGTGTTAGCTTCTCCGATTTGCTTGTGGTTTTCATCAATGAGATAAATTCTAGAGAGAACTTATTTTTGTTCAATCAAAAAAAAGTAAAATTTGTAATCACCTATACGGCATTAGCAGAGACGCCCAGTCAAGCTCTTTGAATGATAATTATTTAGAGATAACCTAAAATAAAATAAATATCGAAAATCAGCGAACTAGACTATTATTCATTAAGGTTTAATGGAATAACATAACAAAAAAAACTGAAGAAAAAATCTCCATCATTTACTAATGGAAGCTTTTAATTGTATATAAAAAGAAAGAGAGAAATATGTTTTCTTATAAATACAGTTTCAAATTCTTATTATAACATTTTCTATGCCTACCAAGTAAAGAGTTAATTTTCGTAAAATCTACGAAAAAAAATATTGGTTTTGTTGCAATCATAATGATATCAAGAATATATGACAATTTAACTTCTGCTACCACATATCCTGCAATCAACCGAAAAATGAAATGTTTTAAAAGTCTTTGTATTATACAAGAATTTAATCGAATCGATTATAGAAAAGTCTAAAAGGTTTAACGATATATGCAAGGTTAAAATATACACCCGTCGCATGAATACGATCCTAAAGGCGCCTAAGGCAAGTAGCTGTAGTCAGATATGCGAATCGGTTTCTCTTCTGGTTTTTGGCGCACATAATGTTTTCAATGCTTTGCATTTATAGCAAAAAGAAAACAAAAAAACGCATTCATATGACTGCAGTACTGTATGTAAACTATATTAGGATTTATTCACACACATATTATATGAATAAAAAGCTTGAAATGAATAACTGCCAATAAAATTCAAAATAAAGGCAAGTGATAATGCAATGTTTAAAATTTTCAATTGTACGATAGAGATCATGCATATGCAAGCATATTTACATATGCATGTGAATGTTTTCTTTACAATTATGAAAAATTGCCTGACATTAATATAAGCAGATATGAAAAATAAAAAACGCATAGTTCCTATAAAGACAGGCTGGCCAGTGTTTGAATTTCACTACAACGCGTGAAGCATTCAGCAAATGCATTCAGTTAAACGATTAAAAATTGCACAAAATGTATGTAGGATATAATGTATATAATTAATCGGAGACAGCAATATACGTTTGCCTAGTCATCGATTTATTCAAACTCTTATTTTATTCATTTTTTTTTTTTTTTTTAAATTCACAATATTTCATTTAATATATCGAGTGATGATCAGAGTACTTATAGTCTTTTTTAGAATTGTTGCGTGAATAATGACTAGACGTTGGCTTATAACTAAATTAAATATCAACAGAAAATAAAGAATCAATACAGAGACTAGCGGTCGAATTCAATATACACTATATTACGTAAAATGGTTTGTGTAGAGAATAGCAAACAGAATAATTATAAAACTTTTCTTATTTCTTCCATAATATTAATAAACATATTCCGAAGTACATACGCTTTGATTATCACAAAATCCTGAGTGGACGGTAACAGTGTCTATATATATATGATGGAAAAGGCAGAATATGAAAAAAAAGTTGAAAGTCCAACAAGGGCACTGCTTCACTACTTCACTCTGTGAAAATGTTTCTTGTGATTTATCGTGACCGCATGTTTATGATTGCTTAATGTCCTCTCATTCTAAAGTCAGTCCATCTTTTAAGAATGTCGCAATCCGCCGTAATTTAGTGGTCCCCCAGGTGTTGAAGGTCCAGAACAAGATTATGAATATGGATCATAATTTCCCCTCCGGGTAGAAAATGATCGTTTATACTTCTTGAGTCCATAATACCATAAGATCTCCCTTTAACTAATAACAGAAGAAATCCTGTTTCAAACGGAAACGGAAACTTCTTCCAATTTATTTTGTTCATCCTCTTTATAGAAGAAACTTCGCATCGGAACACAACTGAGAAATAATAATGAAAAATTCAATAAAATTTCATTAATTAATGGAAAGAAATAACATTCTGAAATTTGATTCAAATGTTTATTAAAAGAATCGCTTAAAATCTTAGGACCTGGAAGAAATTCAAATTGTAAGATCCTTTAGGAACAAACACTTATTTGAATAAAAATAAAACCCTAACGTATTTATAAGAAATATTACGAGCATCAAAACTAGTTTATAATCTTGATAAAGGCTATCTACGGTTGTTAGCTGAATTTTCATAAAAAATATAAATCATATAAAATTGTTAATTTAGTTGATGAATGAATAAAATTTCAAATAAATTTATATCAAATTATTTACTTACGCGTAAATTGACCAGAACCAGCAAATGTGCGTAGGAAAGCATTTGCACGCTAAGTATGTACGCACATGTATGCATATATGTAAATGTTGGACACAGCTGGTCGTACATGCAAATCCGAGTATAAACTGCATAACTAATTCATGTGTGTGTGTGTGTGTGTAAAAAATTCATAAAATACCCACACATTGCCTTTTATTATTAATGTAATTGCATTTTCCGTTCAAATATGTTTTTAGCTTATGGCTCGTCTAGAAAATATTTTTATGACAATTCTTTCCCTATTTTTCTTTCTTTCTCTCTCTCTCTCTCTTTCTCTCTCTCTCTCTCTCTTCCTCTCTTTCATATTTTTAAAGATACACTAAAAATTATAGAATAATCCTTTTCTAGAGAGTGCTTTAAAAAACTTCTTTATTGTTGTTATTTTTGTTAACAATTTCTAAGAATTTTTAATCTTAATACTTAAATGGACTAATTGTTAATAATATTAATTATTCCATAAATAAGAAAAAAATCTGCCACTCCCACATAATATAATATAGTATCGAAATTGAATATTTTTGAGTTTTTTTAGTAAACCGAAGTTGGTAGTTAAAAAAAAAGATTCGGTAAGAACCGAATGTACTTTTCTTACTCGTTTAATTTACAATTGATCCATATAGTTGCCAGGTTATCCAGTACAATATGACTGTACCATTGTCCTTGCTAAATCGATGTTATGAACAAATAAAAAGTTGTTCGCATTAGTACACATCATTTCATTAAATTTTAAAATAGTTTAGGCTTAGCTTTAAGCCAATGGAAGTAGTACGAAAAAAATGACAAGAAGGTATTATTCCTTAAATTAAGACCTTATTACAAATAGGAAAAAATCCCAGTTTTAAAACAACCTCAGTGTTGTCCGGAAATTTCAAGATATTATGGGGACTATATATTAAACGCCCACAAATATTGACAAAATATTTATCATATATAATATCACCAAATACGCACGCGCACACAACACGACGTAAGCCAAGTAGTCTTCGTCAAGTTAGTCAAACAGACAGATGCGACAGTCAACGGTATAGCAGCGCATGTAAATGCATGTAAAAAGTGGGGTGAACGTAAAACGAAAGCAATGTTAATAAGCATCCGAAAAAGAGCCAAAAGTATGAGTATAAGAATTGGAAATCACATTATTCCATCCTCCTATGCGCTAAAGTACCTTGGCATGATAATCAGCAACCGGTAAAGTCTTAAGTAGCGTAATCAATATATTGCTAATAAATCGGTCGAAAGTTAATCGATTTTGATACGAATTATTCCGTAGAACTACCGTAAGAAAACGATAATTACTTCCGATTATGCCATATGCAAATTCAATGGAAGGAACGAAGGCGACAATGTATTGCCTTAGCACTCTTAGGCTGATATGCATTTCTTGAACCATCTTCAAAAAGGCAATCGTAGTGATCATCATCCACTTATCTACAAAAAGAGCCAAGAATGACAGAAGAG
This sequence comes from Glossina brevipalpis, assembly GCA_000671755.1. Lineage (NCBI taxonomy): Eukaryota > Metazoa > Arthropoda > Insecta > Diptera > Glossinidae > Glossina > Glossina brevipalpis. Next base: position 2,422,488 of record KK351012.1, read on the forward strand.
CCAGAAAAGTAAAGGGTTTTCGTTCAACAAAAAGATTGGAGAGGGGAGAGAGAGAGATACAGAAGAGAGAAGATAGCGAAGGATAGTTTACGCTTTTATTTGTCGTTCTCCATTTTTAATAATTTCAATTAATTTTTATACTATACACTTCTTGTATCCAATGCCCTACTATATTATCATTGAGGTAGCAACAACATATCATAGATAGATACACAATCTATTAGATTTAAAGGATTTTATATATTTATTTACAACTTTATAGATAAATCAGATTAAGTTAAATTTGATACTTGACTTGGGAAAGTATTTCAGACGAATTTTTTGTTTCTTTTTAAAAAAGCTTTTGAAATCATAATCGTGTTTCAATACGCGAACATAATTAAATGGCTAAACAGTTTCCATTATTTTCCCTATAACCAGGAATATTTATTCTTTATGGCGCAATGCTTAAAGGATGTAAACGTTTTCGAAACGTTTTTTTTTTTTTTTGGAGAGTTTTGTAGTGTTTGCAAAAACTCACACACGTAAATGCCGAACTTTTATCAATCGTTACCAATCGTGCAAATCTGGCTTTCCTGGTACATTCTAACAATCCTATTAAATGGTACATTATGTTGAAAGTGAAAGTCTTGATTACACGAGCTTAAACAGTGAGTGAGTGACAGTAATTCTAATGAACTGTAAGAATGAATACACAAGTGAGGCAAAAAAACCGATGGTTGGTTGTCATCTTTAAACACGATTATGCCATCTTTAAAACACGAAAAACGTATTGTTTTCTAACAATGAATGTTTAAAAATATTCTTAGATATTTCCTTGAATTATTATTAAGCCCAATAAAAAACATAAAATGCTTATATTTGATATCTTTCAACATTAAACAAAAGAAAAATCAAAAACCCGTTACAAATTGTGTAGTAGGCGCTGAAAATACATACTGAGTGCTTTGAAAAAATGAAAAAATGAAAAAATATATACAAACTGCTATTAGCAAACATATACATACATCTAAGGGTATAGATTCTATATGTATTTATATATATGCATTGTGCAGACATTTAGGAACAAATTGACCGCAAATGAAATCAATTGAAAATTAAATGAAGTGAATATTTGACAAAATTGTGTAGGGTTCAAAATAATTTAAGCAATTTAGATAAATTTAATAATTTGATTGTAATATTTTCTTCTTTTTTGTTTTTGTTAATGATTAAACCATTACAGAGTATAATATTTAAAGGATTCTTAGTATATAGTATTTAAAAGATTCTTTTATATTTTTATGGCATTTTTTTGTAAACTAATTCTTTTCAAAAAAAATTGCACTCATATCTCATCTATTATAGACACGGTATGTGGAATTTATAGAGACCTTCATTCTACATTGAGAAAACTTACAAAGAAAAACAACTCTTTAGCAAAACGACATCACAGTATTAAAAACTAAAAAAAAAAAAAATGATGCTCTCTTTGTAAGGGGATCTTTGACACTTACCTATCATCGTTAATAAATACGCAAAAACTCATTATGAATAATTTTGCTCAGATTAAACTTAGAGATATTCCAAGAGAATAATCTTAAGGATGATCATGCAAATAATAAAATTTCAAATCCGCCGACCGTCGATGAAGAATAACGTGCTAAATTTCGTTCTTCGACAAGTTTGAGGCTAAAATTTACACTATTCTACAGAAGTCATTACATAACTGCCATACAATGTCTAATTGTTAGTTTTCCATTCATCCATCTTGTAAATCTGTCCGTATTTCATTCCCCGTGATCACATGCAGATCATTTCTAATCGAGCACGCTTTAAAAGAGAGCGATTATGAATTGTTTTTCTTAATGAGTGTAACATATTTCTTTGATAGCTTCAATTAGTGTTTTTTATATATTCATTTTGATTTATGTTATTTATTTATTTATATTTTGATTTATATTATAAGCTGTTCACATAGACCAAAAGCGCTTAACTTACTTGTTAAATAAAAAAATAGGTTTCTCTAATAATCAGGCTTAATACACTACGACACCGATAACAATTATTATGGTTGTTAAATAACAAATGCTCTTTCTTTCGCAAGAAATATGTATTTGTTTCATTCCCACACACACACACACACACACACACACACACATATTTACGAAGTCTTATATGATCTTATATGAACTCGTGTTATAGGGAGGGCTACTGTACTTGCACTAATCATTGTACGGTTTTATACTACATTATTGTAATGATTGATCTCTACGCAACACTTGAACTAACGCTACGGAGTGTCTTCCGAATTATAGAATAAGAGATATTCCGAGTTTCAGTTTTTTGTTGCTATACATCAGAGCTTAAGAATTCGAGTAACAGATGACATACACACAAACAAAAACACAAGCATACAGAAAGGTGGCTAAGCGTACTCAGAAATTGATCAAGCACAATCAAATCTGTTCAATAATTAATCAATATTCAATCAACACTTAATATATTTCAAAAGATCTTCTAAGCTAACCACCATCTAAATGTTACAAACTTAAGAAGAAATGCATTATACTTGCGGAGATATTCGATGGCCAACATAAAAAACATAGATCAACACATTCCAGTACACGGAGAGAAGAGTAAGAGTAATAATATCAACGAACGTTGAACAGCATGTACAGTCATAAATGAATGAATCATTCAACAATAAAATGTTCAATAGGAAAAGAAAATGTTACGAAACAAAAAAAAAAAACATGAAAAATATAAAAAATGCAAACAAGAGAATATTATTTTCAAACTAAAGTCATTAACCATTAACTAAATTTCACATATTCGATCGGTCGTTAAAACAAGGAAGATAAATGCTTAGTAGTAGTATTAGGACTTCTTAAGACTGCCTTGATTAAGCCCGCACTTGATTAAAGTGGAAAAAGAGTTTAGGAACAAAAGTAAAGAAACAAAAAAAATTTTTACGAAGAATGACAGCGTCTCTCATTTTCTCTCCTCTCTCACTAGCCCTCTCTTTCACGATCTCATTCTCCTCTCTCTCTCTCTCGCTCTCTCTCTCTCTCTCTCTCTCTCAATGTTTTTTTTTATCTCCCACTCTTTATCTTTAACTCTCTAGAAAATTTCAAAGCAGAGATTCTCAATTGGTTATCGTAAACGATTTGTTAAAACAACTCAAACATTAAAGATATAATTTGAGATAAAATTCACTTATAATTATAAGTATCGAATATTTTTCATTATTATCTATCTATCTAATGAAGCGATAATGATAAAATTTAAATAATTCAATAAAGTTCGCAACACAAGAATTAATAAAAACTCTAAACATGAATCAATTTTAGTTTTATTGAATAGAATTTGAAGAAAACGTATATAAATGAAATTTATTTTTACCGTAAAAATAAGTAAAGTACTGAAAGAATTATATCAAATGTTTAATTTTAATTGAAAATCAATTATGTCGATCCATCGGCAACGACTTCTAACAATCTCTTATATAAAGAGACATTCGTAACGAATGTAAGCAAAAAATGATTTGATCCATTTTTATTGTTTTGTTACTTGATATGCATTTGAATTGAAATTATTTTATATATTAAAGTAGTTTAAGAGATTCTGGTTTCGCTTTTTTAATAAATATTTTGGGCTTAATATATTTTTTTTTTTTTTTCTAAACACTTAGTTCCAGCAGAGATTTTGAACTGTTTGGTCGTGCTTGAGTGTTTTCAATTGTTAATGTGTCGCTTAGATACGAAAGCGAAGCTAAAATTTGTACGGAGAATTACTCATTTCGTGTCTGAATACACAGATTAATTAAAAAAAAAAAAAAAAAAAAGAATAATATCATTACAAAAAGAAAAGTATACTTGAATTATTTGCATTTAATACAAAAAAAAAGCAATAAAAGCAAAAAAAAAATTAAAGGAAAGAAAAGAAATTTATATTCTTTATAATATGCAAGCCATTAAATGTGTTGTGGTCGGTGATGGTGCCGTGGGTAAAACTTGTTTATTGATCAGTTATACAACCAATGCATTCCCTGGAGAATATATACCAACAGTATTTGATAATTATTCAGCTAATGTTATGGTTGATGCTAAACCCATTAATTTGGGACTTTGGGATACGGCTGGCCAGGAGGATTACGATCGTTTGAGACCATTATCTTATCCTCAAACTGATGTATTTCTAATTTGTTTCTCTTTGGTAAATCCAGCCTCATTTGAGAATGTACGCGCGAAATGGTATCCCGAAGTACGTCATCATTGTCCCAATGTGCCAATCATTCTAGTGGGTACCAAATTGGATTTGCGCGATGATAAAGCAACCATAGAAAAATTGAAAGATAAAAAACTAACACCTATTACGTATCCCCAAGGCTTAGCCATGGCCAAAGAGATCGGTGCTGTTAAATATTTAGAATGTTCAGCATTGACACAAAAGGGGCTTAAAACAGTCTTCGATGAGGCCATACGTTCTGTATTATGTCCAGTTATGCGTGTCAAAAGATCGCGTAAATGTATATTATTGTAAATTATTTATAAGAATGTGTGTGTGTGTGTGTAAGAAAATCTAAAAATGCAAATAGAAAATGTAACAATAGTAGGCACAAAAGTCGACACAAAAAAAAAAAACAAAACAAAAAATCTAATATATATATATATATATATATATAAATATACATATATATGCAAATATATATGTAAATATAATAAACATAAATATATATATATATATATAAATATAAATATAATATATATATATATATATAATAATATATATATATATAAATATATATATATATATATACATAATATAGATACATTTCGATATTCATATGAGAGATAAATGCGTTATTTCGTTTTTGATTCATTTGTCGATTTAATTTTATAAAACACGCCAACAAGCGGAGAGCGAACAGTCAGTCAGAGTAAAAAAATATTTAAGAAAGAGTACGTATGACGAGTTCAAATTACAACAGAATTAGGCTTATATCGAATTTTTGATACACTCGTTATCTTTTCTATAGAAGAATAAACATTTTTTTTTTATATTCGAAAATATTGCTTACATATCTGTCTATATAAATGAATTTATCTCTTACATACACAGTACGCGTTTTTATTTATTTTTTTTAACATTTAATAGATAAACAATTGCAAAGCAATTCTACGTTTATGTAGTTTTAAAATTATAGATAGCTTAACTTCGTATTTTGATCGTGTTAAATACAAAAAAAAATACTTTTGATTCAATTTAAAAATTGTTGTTCTACTTCCAATATTATATACACTTAGTGGGAAAAAATTAAAAAAATAGAAAAAAAAAAAAAACATACAACGATCGAGTTACAAATAAGCTGACAAAACGAATTATATCTCATAACAATAATAGCGCGTTTACACTGAGAATGATTTCATTGTTCCGTTAAATGCTTCCACTTAAAGCCACTCACTCGCTTTTACGAACTCATAAGTGATTAATTTCTACCTATAAATATCTGGTGTTTTTATATATTTACATACAAACAAATGGTGGTATATAATGAAAAATAAAGAAAAATTTAAAAAAAAAATAAATAATTGACTTCAATTTTATAATTTCATTTACAAGATTTACGTTCTTATACTACTATGGACGAAAACTAGAGAGACTATATTTTTCTAAAATACTCGCGCTTTTATATCGATAAATTTTTGTTAGTAGGCTTGTATGATTGTTGTGAACAACTGACAGATTTCGGACCAATTTTTTTTTGTTTCGCCTGTAGCATGATATTCACTAAATTATTAAGTGGCTTTCAGGTCATAAGCACGAATCCAAGTTTCATTGTCAACAGTTCTTGTTGTATTTTAAATCGTTATAACTTGTAAATAGCATTTCTTTTCAACGTTTTAATGTTCACGACGTTGTCAAAATTTTTTGAATAAGACGCGAAGACGCCTGAAACAAGCTCGAATCTTCCTTCAAAATTTTTTGTATCGACCCTTTTGATATACCAAGAATATCTTCAAGATCTTTTTGAATCAATTGACGATAGGCAAGTACAAACTCTTTGGTTTTGTTGACATTTTAATCAGTAGTTCAGATTGATGGTCTTCCTGAATGAGGTTCATCTTGAGCCACTTCGAAACCCTTCATTAAATCATTTTAAACCATTTAAAAACTTGTGATCTTGATACATGCTCATCACCATAATATTTGTAATAATATTTTGAATGCATCAGACATACTTCAACAGATTACTATTCTAAAATTCGCTGAAAACATAGTTTAAACAAAAAAAAAAAAACTGCTATTACCAACCTAAAAGGGCACCTGTCACGAAATTTATGTCTATTATACACAATAATCCATACCAACCTACCAAGAAAGTATACACATCGATATCATAGCGCAGGTATTTTAAAAAAAAAATGCAGTATCCCTTACATTTTGTCCATAATAGGAAATCATTTAGCATTCTTGTCCATTGTTTGTTTATTATGGGCACATTCAGCTTTTCTTTTCCTTCTTCTTACGTTTTCGATCATTAATTTATCACATAAAAGAAGAAAAAAGCATGAAGATAAGCTCTATTGCTCCGTTCGAGATAGATAGATTTCAAGATACGTTTACTGAAAATTTTTGATTTTTGTTGTTGATTCATTTAAAATTTTTCTTCTATTCTTGTTTGTATGATGTAATCACAGCATTTTTGCTTAATTTCATTAAGAATAAACGTAAACTGCCGAAATAATAGGAATCATTCGCGGTGCATACGCGCTGTAAAACGCAACAACAGAGGACGCTTTAATTTTGAACAATTTATACACAAATATTTGTGATAATAAGTCTAATATTGAAATAGCTATCTATTTAACGGCATTTAAATGTGTTTTTCGTTTAATCTTCTTACTTGTATTCGCATTGCTTTCCGAAGCTTTTTAAGCCACTTTTCTATGCAATTAAATATTAATGTAATTCGGTACAGTATTTTCTATTCATTATTTTATCATGAAAGCGAACGTTCCATTGTTTCATTTGCTTCAAAAATGTTAAATGTATTTATATAGAATTATTTAGTTAGTCAAGTAATTCTTGTAGCTGCTGTTGAAAATTAAAATTTCTTGATAATTTAATTGAAAAAAAAAAAGAAGAAAAACAAAACATTTTCAAAAAGTCGAAAATACGAATTTGCGACCGGTAAGAAAATCTACTTAAAAATGCTCTACTGTGTTAAGTTTCTATTTCTATTCAATTGTGTGTCTCTCAATTTGCCCATATATGTTATCTGTTAAGTTTAAGAGTATACGTCTATAAAATTCCTTTTTATCGTATTAATTTTAAATTTTCATTTTTGAGAAAATTCCTTAAATTAATGATTTAATGATTGAAAGTCTACAAATAAAACTCAACTTTTGTTTTTATTTTATTTCCTGTTTTTATCTTCATTTCTTCTTAAATTCCTTAGGTTCAAAATATAAATTAAAATATTATATATTTTAATATTATAAAATAAATAAATAAAATAAATATTACATATTTTAATTTATATATATATAAAATATATAATATTTTAATTTATATATGAGTCCTTTAAAAATATTTTTTCCCTAGCTAACTCAAAAAAAGTTTTGAAAGCTAATAAAATGCAATCATATTAACTCCCTAATGCTATTACATTAGCTATAAACATTTAAATATGTAAATTACCATCCAAATACTTGACATCTAAGCACCTTTATCGTATGTAATTTTTTTTTTTTTTTTGCGTTATTCAAAGAGTTTTGTTTTTATTACAAAAAAAAAAATTAAAAAAAAAGTTCTAATTCTAATTCTGACGATACGATCAAAACAGTGCTTTTAATTTTAATTAACGGTAGTCTGTGTTTACAAGTACCATATTTTAGAAAAAGAAAAAATCTCACATATAATTAATTACTTTTGTTTCCAAGCTATGTAAAAACGTATGCAAATTGTGTTTTCAATTTTTCTTAGAATATACATAGATTTTTTTTTTATTTTTAGCTTTACACCTAATTACGTACCAAAATTAATGTAAAATTGTAATAAAATGTTTTTGTGGTTGATTTATAAAAAAAAAAAAAATGTTTTATATTGTTTCATTTTAGGGAGCGATTTTTATCAAGGCAATGAGCAGCAAAAGTAAATTTAAATATTTTAATTAATATTAATCTGTATTATTAAATCTTAAAGTATTCTTTTCTAATCTAATTCTAATTATTCTGATTATTTTTGAGATTATTTTACACTTATATAGTATATAAAAAGTAATTGTTGAAATTCATTTTCAATTTTCAGTGTATCAGCTTCCTTTATATGTTTCAATAATTTATTCACATATAAGATTGAAATATATCTCAGGCACGCTGACTCAGAAAATCCGAAAAAATTCGAAACGATTATCAGCACAGGCAGTTTATCGGTCATATAAGCTATTCAAAATTTTCTAAATATAAGCTGGAACATTATTCACATTTGCGGGAAGAGAATAAATTTTTTTTGGGTACCAAGTAATATTTGTCTCCAGGGAAATGAACGAAGAGATTTTGAAAATATATCTAAAAAAAAATTTACAAAGGAGATTAAGGTGAAAAAATCGCCATCTACACTAATCTTATGTTAATTCTAATGTCGTTCCATCACTATACTCAAGCAACGTCAAGAAAATCAAGTTCAAAATATTCAGAAGAATTCTTTTTGACCACGATATTGCAGCATACACCAACAGATTCTTCAGAAATTTACTCTTCCAATTAGCTTTTAATTTATTTCCAATTGTGGATAAGCTCTTACGATTAAACATATGTATCTTGTGGATGCCAATTTTTTCCACAATTCAAAGATACATCTCTTAGCATCTAACCTTAGGGATATCTTGAAAGCAGCTGAAGAACATAATATCGTTGAAAAAATCTATCTTTTTTGAACCAACTAAACTGACCATCTAGTTCCACTTCTTTAAAAAATAGGATCGACAGATGCTAGCGTTCTTACTACTTTAATCTAAGAATTTATTTCTTTGATCTAAATAAATGATGATAATAATAATAAAAATTTCGCAGGCACGAATTGAAACAACAGATATGAAATTTTTTAATTTTTTTATAAATAAAAAAAAAAAGAAAGCATCAAAGCAGGGCAGCTTCACACTAAATTGTTACATTTATAAATTTACCTTAAGGCAGATAGACACATATGTGCACATATGTAATCAAACTTCTTTTTATTCTCCGATAAAGACTCGGATTATACTAATTATGTTACCCCAATGTCGACGCCTAAAATTTTTTATTAAAGATTCTAGAAAGTACATGTGCGCTCCAATGCGATTCTGAGTCCACATGGCTTTAAGTGTTTGCCCGTATGTTTTCTATTTTTATGTTTATAATCTGGTTATATGTTACATCAATTCATATTGGAACTGGGTATGATGGGGCTGTCAGATTGGCAAAAAAAAAAATTCAATTTGTTGTCTACATTACATAGGGTATCCCAATATTTACGCAAGATTTGAAATTTTCCGCCATTTGTGTGGTAAAGTGCTGGCAACCAAAAAAATGAAAAAAAAAAGAAAACAATTTGACAGCTGACAGTTTAGGTAGTTCAGTAGTGAAAATGGAGAATTACACAAGAATGCAACGCGTTTTCATTCGTAAACAATATTTCAAAATTAATGAAAGTTTGGTGGTGATAGTTCGCAAATTTCGTACAAAAGATTATGGCAAGCAGAAGAACATCAAATCGGCGTCGTGGACAAGAGTTACGCCACTGGATTTCTTTTTATGAGTTATTTGAAGTCAAAGGTCTTTGCCAATAAGTCCACAATCACCCGTGCATTAAAGAAGAAGATTCAACACTACGAAATTCAACCACAATTACGCAAAATAGTCATAGAAAATTTCGATGAAACGAGGCGTATATGACAGCAAAGGTGTAAAGTTTCGAAAGGTTCTATTCCACACGTAACTCTGCCTTATGTACGTTACAATTCAATAAAAAAAAATTGCAATTAAAATAACTTTGTTTTCTATTTAATTCAAACTTTGCGGAAGTTTTGTGACAATCGAACTCCGTGTAAATTTCCACTAGATTTCCATCTTTTATATAAATACTGAACTGAAAATACGGGCAACATATTTTCGATGAAGAGAGGAGAGCATATAAAGTTCACTATAAGAAATAAAATATTTACTTAAATTTATCATATATACTAAAATAGTCACTTATAAATATATAAAGTCATTCAAATATATAATTAAAAAGTCTGGGGAAAAATTTTCATTTTTATGTTATTGTGCTGACATACAATCTTTCAACACAAAGGTTGATTAGGGACAAACCAAAACTATAACAGCAACAGCAACAGCAACAGCAATAACAACAAAAACAAAAACAAATATTTAACTCAATGTTCATATGACAAAATGCAACAAATCATATACAAAATCAACGACAAAACAAATTATTCACACAAAATTTCATGCAATCATAATTCATATAAACGTACAAATCTTGTTAGGTATGTGTGCACACAGGGCCACAATATATTTCAATTACATATTTACATGTCTGATATAAACATGAAAGCGTTTGTTGAATGCCCAACATAAGACAACGACGACAATAACAATGGGAGATAATATCTTCACAAAGGTTTAAATATTCTGTATTCATACACAAATATGTGATGTATGCATAAATATTGTGGGTATATATAGTATGTATTATATGAATGCGGACATATATATACACGCAAATATACCATAAACAAATACTTATATTTTGCATTATGATTTATATATTGTTGTAATTGAGATTAGGTTTGAATATAAAAAAAAAAAAAAGAAAAAACAAAATTTATTTAATATTTAGAAAAACTCGTTGTTTTTTTTATTGCTTTTGTGGTCTAATTAAATGAATAAATATATATGTATATATATATATATTATGCATACTTGCCCATATGCATATATATATATATATAAATATATATGTATATATATATATATGTATAAACATGTGTTTATATATATTTATTTTTATATAACTTGATCAAATGTAAAGCATAGCTTTAGGCTCGAATTAAGAAAAATTTTTTTTTTTTAAGAAAGGAACAATGGAAAAAGAATGGGAAAGAATTCTTTTTCAAGGAAGCAGCGTTCAGTCAGGCTTTGACAAAAAATATTTTTACATTTAGTCACTACCACCAGAAGATATGTCTCATTGTTTTTCTGTTTCTAACACTCAGAACTATGTTATCACATATTTTATTAAATATATATGTATTCTTGACTAGTGTAAGAGTTACCTACCTACCGAATCAGCCATATTCGTCTGTTTATCCGTCCGTCCGTTAATGTTTCGCCTATTTGTAGAATTTCGAAAAATCGTCTGCAACTTCAGTATGAAAATAGTCTGATAGTCTTTCAACAATTTGCAATTTTTACTTATTAGTTTAAGGGGTAGCATCGTTGTAAATTTTTGAAAAAACCCAAAAAAAAATTTTTTTTTTTTTTGCCTTAAGCTTATTGAACATATTAGAATATGAGGGGGGACAATTCATTACTTGTCAAAAATTTTTTACTTAAAAATTCGACCTTATCTTTAAGCGCTTCAAAAAGATTGCTAATGCCAAATGAGGGCATTTTTAGAAGCTTTGAAAGAGCCCAATGCTTAGTCTATTGAACTTCGAACTTCTGAAACTTTTTTGGATGTCATTAGAGAAGGTTAATGATTATTGGAAATCATTTCTAAATAAAAGCTATCCTCTAATATCCGTACAAAAAAGAAAAGGTTCGACCACGTTCATTCGATATAATAGAGTATTAGAATTAAATTTTTTTTCTGAAATCGTTTGTAAAATTGAAAAAAATGGTTTAGAAGCCACATAAATTTTTCATCGGTATTAAATTCGGGATTCCGTTCGTATAAATTAAGATACTTGAATGAAATTTGGCAAAAAATATTGAATTTCCTTTTGAAAGTGATTGCTGAACTTTAGATACACTTTTTTTGGGAATAAAAATAATTATATGACATTTTTAAAAGTACACTACAACGTGAACAGTGAATCTTTTTCAATACGATTATAATATAGTTTATAGAAAAAGCTGTCATTAAATGGGAAATATCGAGGTTTTAGTATCTTTGCATTAAAAGATGTAAACAACTACTTGCGTTAATTTTTTAAAATAAATTCGGGAATTAACCCTAAATGGGCAAATGATTAGTTAGCAAGCTCCAAAAGATGAATTACATATTGCGGAAAGTAAAAAGTTTTATTTCAAAAATTTTTACAAGTTTTTTGAAAACGCTTCAGAAACTTTCGTAAAATATTTCTGTTTTTGATACTTTTTATACTGGAGTCAAAAGACTCGATTGGAAAAGAATCCAAGCAAAGTTAATGTAACGTAACTCCTCTATGTAGTTTTTTTTTATAATTATGAAACTTCGTCGAGTCAATTGGACGATCCATTGAGTCAACAATGTCAGAACACTTCCTTGCTAAACGTTGTTCAATAATTTTAGTTTCATTCCTTATGTTTCTACTCCTCTTTTGAATTATTTTCATTATCTTATGTATGCATGTCTGAATTCAATGAAATTTTAAGGAAGAATACAAAAATATTCTTATTAAGGATGAAATATAAAATCGTTAGAATTATTGATAAGAAAAACATTTGCACTCTAAAGAGAAAAGTTAAAAAGCAACTTAAATTTGAAACATTTGTTCAAAAATGTTATTATAAAACTGTGTTTTTCAAGTGCATCAGAAAGTGGGAAAGCAATACATTGGGGAGGTTTTTAATAGCAGGGTAATGTATACACATTTATGTAAATATATGTACACCACCGTCCAAAAAGTTCGGAAGCACATCTACTTTTTAAGAAAACAAAAGATTGTCGACCATATGCGGCAAAATTAAGTTTTACAGCATTTTACAATTGTTTACGCAAAGAAAAGAATTATCACATCAGATTCTAAGAAATCCTTTGATTGAGGTGTCAACTAGACCCTTGCTGGAAAGCAAAAAATCCGAAAAAAGTGAACATAGAAAAAGTTCTATTAGGTGCAAATCCGCAACAAAGCTCAGGAGATCAGAGTTCTCTCTAAACGATTTCGACGCTTGGCTGCATAATAAATTACCGGAGCTATGGATGGAATGTGGGAAACACCCAATGCAATAACAATTGTTAAAAGACGTCTACTGCCTGCAGGGGACTGAGGAGGTCGTCCTGCTAAAAAAACCAAAACCAATAATTCGACATGAGAACAATAGTCTGGAATGGGGAAAAGGGCATAAAAACTGCAAAATAGACTGACGAGGAAATGTTCTTTGGAGTGCCGAATCAATGTTTCAGATGTTCAGATTCAATAGACATGTCTTTACATGCCGATCAAAAGAGCAGAGGGCTTCAAAAGCATCTGCAGTGCCGATTATCGAACATGCTCGAGGTAATGTCATGATTTGGGGGTTTTTTGGCAATAGTGATCTCGAAAATCTAAGCGAAGAAGGCTTATTTGAAAACTCCACTGGATTCCGCCATGCCGAGTGGATTGGATCTCATTTGTCCCGGGTTCATTTTTCAACAGAATAATAATCCTACGCATTCGTCTAAACTGTGCCGGAACTTTCTGAACCACAAAACGAAAATGAAACGAGATTAAAAATCACGCAATGATCATCTTCGTAACCAGACCTTTCTTCTATTCAACTCGTTTGGGATAAGCTCGATGGAAGGGTCAAAAATGGATCTTCTACGAGCTCAGACCATTTGTGGCAATTATTTGCACAGTAAGTTTTTACTATTTCAACACATTCAGCGATTATAAAACAATTCATATTATAAAATGGCAAATATTACACAAAACATACGTTTCCCTGAATGATAGTTTTGTTTTACATACATTAATAAAACATGATTGCTTAATCCGGAGCTCAAAATGGATAAGTAACCATAATAAGTAAAAATCATCTCAACTAAACGTACTTATCAAAATTTAATAAGGTCACATAAAGTTACGATGATTCATAGTCATTTCATCACTTATCTAGCTAATACAGCTATGCTAGACAATTAAAGAATTAAAGTAAAAAAATATTAAAAAAAAATTGTTATGAACATTTATATTATCAATGAAATATGGCAACCTATGATGATTATGATAGAAAATTAGAAAAAATTGATCAAATTCATCAGAACTAAAGGTAGAAATAGAAATTTATATCGTACCTTGGCTGGTGACTATATATATATAAAAATTTCTTTTAAAAGCAAAATGGAAACGCATACAAGAAAGAAAGCATGTAATTTGTGTTAAAAAAAAAAGATTAGATCTAAGCCGAATAGTTTCATTTTATTTATTATAATGCGATTACATTTTACTTTATTAGATTAATTATGACTTGATATCTAAATTTTATAGTTTTAAGTGTTTTCTGCACAATTTATATTAAATTCACCTAAGCAGCGACAACATAACAACAAATACAGCACCAATTAGTTTACCTCAGATAATAGCGTAATAAAGCAGCAAAATCTTTTGTTTATAAAATCTTAAGAGAATATAAATTGCATACGGTTTGAGTTCAGGACAATTAAAGACAAACAAATATAATCAAAAATAGTTTTCACACTTTTCAAGGTACAAAACCGCTTGTAATTTTGAATATTTTATCTATTTTTTTTGTTGTTTTTTTTTTTTTCAATTATAAACTATGCCAGAAATGCTCGTTTGAGAATTTGAAACTCATTGTCTTGTTCTCGCTCATTTAGTTTTATTTATTTATTTATATTTTTTTCTTTTGGTCGGAGTTAAGAAATTTTTTTTTTTTTTTTTTTTTTTGAAAGATAAGAATACAGACGTAATTTTAAGGGCCACTTTCGGACTTAACAAATGTATTTCCGTTGCATATAAATGACAATAATTTAAATTGTAGCGGCTAAGTATTTAAATCATTTCAAATAAAAAGTTTTTTTCTTGGCCCCTATTTATTAAGAAAAAAAGACACGTAAATGCTAAAAAGAAATATTTTAGCATTTAATTACATCAAGACAAACATATATGAATGTAGGTAGGTACACACGTAATTTCACATGCAAACGAAACAAGTCCGCATATCCTACTAAATGTAAACATTTTTCGAATGTTTTTTTTTTCTTTGAAAATTGGAGAAATTTTTTATTTGGTCTGAACGTATATTACTTTTCTATATACGTTTAATGTATAAATATCAAAAGCAGCTCCCAGTTTCTACGACAATTACATAAGAGTTTTTTCTTAAGAAATATATATCCCAGTTCCTGATATCTTGAATAGATAGAAGCGTTAGAAAAATATCGTATATAGGGTCTAAAAAAAAAGTCCTTTAAAGGAATAAAATTCATCAAAATAAAATATTAAATGATTTATTTATAAGTATTTTCTTGTAATTTGAGATAATTTGACGTATCTGGTAGAGTTCTAATGTAAATAATTTTTTTATTTCGATGGTTTTAGCCCATTTTCTGTATAAATATAAATATTTCATTTTTTTTTCTTTTTTTTATACTTTACTTCAATTCTGCATACGTTTATAACCATTGTCATGTGTTGCTTATACATACAGGTTTTTGTAGTTTATCAATAATATAAATGTCATTTAACTTTGGTTGGCAGCAACACCGAAGGGGCGATCTGTCAAACAGTAAGAACAACAGCAGAATTTTGGCAATATAAGCAAACATGGTTATCACTAACAAACTAAACTAAACATTTATGTCACTAATTAATTTAGAAAGAACATTTATATTGTATCATACTCGAAACGTATGTGCCAAAGTGTGTGTATACGCAAAGAATTATACAACCCAAAGCATGTTGCTTGAAAAAAGGTAGCATGGTTTGTATTGTACTGAGCAGGGTAATATCTAACGGTAAAGAGTTCACCACATCGCAATGATGAATAAGAAGATGGAAAGCTCTTTAAGAAACCATAGAGGAGCCCTTACTTTAATAATGGTTTCTGACGGCACACCTATGCAAAGAATTGGAAAAAGAATAAACAAATGTTTTCGCAACCATAGGAGAGTACATTACCGCTATCTCAAAAGGCTAGCCAAAAGATAGTTTGGACAGGAAATAATATCAAGAAAGATGAAATCTAAAATTTTATTTAGAAATAAATGATCTGGAAAAACCTGTGCACAAGATAAAAATACTTGATGTCGGGAGTTCCCGAGCTTATACGAGCACAACATATGAATAGGCCAATATTCTTCGGATCGAATGCCTGAAAAATGAACCGATGTCCAAAAAAAAAATACCGTCGAAATTACTCGAAAGTTAAAGTTGCATTAACAGTTTTTTTCAATTACTCGCTGGGTGGTGCACTCTAAATTCTTTTCGTGGTACAAAGGATGGATTAGCTATGTTATCCATAATCGTAATCGTAATAAACTTTTACTTAAACTGCCAGATTGTGAAGTTAATTATTTTGCACAAATAAGAATCTAATTATTGTGCAGCAAATTTTGAGCGAAACAACTAATGCATCTTCATTTAACTTTTTGTTGTTTTCGAAGTTAAGATTATTAATTCGAAGTAATTGTTTTCCGACAATTACAAAGACATTGAGTTGAAATTGAATTGACATTGAATTGATTGAAATTAAATTAAATTAAATTGAAATTGCATTAAAAACTGATCGAAAATAATCTGAAATCGAATTGATGCCCAATTGAAATGGACTAGAAATTGAATTCATGTTGAATTGAAATCGGGCAAAAGTTCAATTGCTATAGAATTCAATTGAATTGTAATTGGCATCAAATTGTAATGTGATTGAATTTAATTGATTTGAATTGAAATTAGATTAAGTTGAAATTTCAATTAATATAAATTATGTAATATAAATATAAACAAATGAAAATGCATTGAATCGTAATTTAATTAACACCTGTTATCTAACATTTAAAAAATTTTCAATTTGATCTCTTGATAACATAATTGTTGTGTTTATTTTTTTGCATTTTTGTTTTTTTGTTTTTTAATTAATAATAATTCATATGAAGTCATACTAATTAGTTTTAATAAGTAACTAATTAATAAAATATGATCCTATTGCAAAATGATTCTTACTCATGCGTGAATAACATTTTATCACGTAAACTATCAATATTCGACACAAAATACAAACATAGTTGACATACCACATAACAATTTTCCAATAAATTTTACTCTTGAAAATAAAAACATTATTGAAATAAAGTGGCTGCGTTTCCTGTCAAGTTACCTCCAAGCTTTTCATACAACTTACAAAATTCTCTACTTATTTATAGAATAACTTCTATTTTACACCTCGAGGGCAATCGTATGGTTGAGCATTTTTATAGTACCCGCATGCAATGAGTTTAGTAAAAAAAAAAAAGCAATCGCAGGCGATGAAGATCTACCCAATACTCTATGAGAGAGAATGTAGAAATATATAAAAAAATTTATCTAAAATACATCGAGAGAAATTTATGAACTTATGGATTACATCTTTCAGGTAAGATTATTTATTATTTCTTTATCTATAAGTTGCATAATAAAAATATCGCTCTTTTAGCGAAGTATAAGTAAAAACGTACCGAAGTAGATGTCAATATTATTTCAGCACTTTAACGACCCCGTTACAACGGCCCTAAGTTGGTTTTTAATATTCAAAAATCCCGAATAGTCTACAAATGTGTTTCTATCTACGACAAACACAAACTTTCTTCCCAGTGTCTGCAGGAGGACTTCTTTTAAAATTACTGAACACGGAAAAAAATTTTCAAAATCTTAAATGGCTTACAACCCACCGTTACTGAAACAAAAGAGACAAGCAAGAAGAACTTACCCCAACATAAGTATGAAAAAAAAGTTATTTTGAATTTTTTAGGAATTATTATACTTGCTTTCGAGAAGGAATGATCTAACAGAGGAACATTTTGAAGGACAAAGTTCGGTGCTTACATATATTTTAGCAAAAGGACGAATGCTATTGAAAATGGACAACGAAAAATTTTTATTTAAAAAAAATGTGCAATTTTTAATATTTTTAAGTAAAACTCGGTTCAGACTATTAAACGAATTTGGAAAATTTGGATTTTTGGAAATCCCTCAACAAAATGTAAGTCTTTTTAAAGCAATGACGACTGATTTTGGTTAAGTTGATTCAAAATGGTAATATTACACATAAATTTACTGTGCTATGTATGGACCACACAGGTTTATTTTATGGAATCTCATATAAGACTCCGTTTATGTGCAGGATATTAAAAAAAATGTAATTATTAAATTTACATAATCAAATTTATCCAAGCATAACTTTTTAAGTTGTTTTTTTATGTCGATTTAAGATTTGTATTCAAACATTTATGGTAAAAGAAAATTCTTTTCCTTCGAATTAAATTGAGTCAAGCTCTATTGTATTGCACCAAACCAGTTATAGCGCTAAGGTTTTGAAATAATAAACAAACTTTCCTCAAATTTACATAAGTAAGGTTTGAGTTCAGAATAACAAAAAGTTTTTGATGTACTTAACCCTTTAAAAAAAACAGCGGTGTACTGAGAAGGAACATATTTGAACGATGTTCAAGGATTAGATTAAGACAAACGCCATGAAGAGTAAAAAAAAATTATCAGTCTATTAAAATCAATTCAACTAAGAAGTTTTCGGTAGTTGAATGCGGACGAAGAAGTATTAAAGGTAGTAGCAATATTTACCATATGCTTTGACTAATACTACTTTAAATACGGAACGGTAGTGAGAGTGCGCTTAACTAAATCATACTTAACTAACTATATGCAACTATTAAGAATATGAAGTTAGCTTTTCAAACGTTTTCCATAAACTTTATTCTCGTAGAGACTCGAGCCCGGAAATTAATAATTAATAATTAATAATAAATAATAATGAATAATTAATAATTAATAATAATAATTAAAAATAATAATAATAATTAATAATTAATAATTAATAATTAATAATTAATAATTAATAATTAATAATTAATAATTAATAAGAACTATTAATAATGATGAATAATGATTAATAATTAACTATTAATAATGAATAATTAATTAACGATCAATATTTTTAGGGAATAATAAATTAATAATTTTCTAAGTTAACAATTATTTATTGATATTCAAATTCGAAAATGAACTTGTTAACACACTTGTTACTCTAACATATTCATAATTGAAGTCAATTGTCTCAATTAATTTGAATGACCTTCTCAACTTAACTCTATCATTGCAAATTTCACCACGGGGTACATAACAATTTATCGTATTCTGATAGCATCTTAATTTCTTACATAACTGTATTTATCTTGCATCGTTTTTCTGGAAACTTCGTCTTCTTATAAGCGTAGTAGTGCATTTCCTGCAGTTTTAATTGAGTTCGTATTTATTCGGTCTTTTGCTATTGATTTTATTTCAATATATATATATATATATCTACATACATATATATGCATGAGCGTGTCACATTTCATTGACAATTGCATGAGCTTGTTGTGTTTAAGTTAGTTTTGTTTATTTCTTTTTAATTTTCGCTTGTATTTGTAAAGTTTATTTTATGACCGTACGGGAAAACTTTTCGTTTGATTTTAATTATTTTCGATTTAAGTGGATTTGTATCCAGGCGTAGGCTGTAATTTTATATTTAAAAAAAAATAAAAATAAGTGTCCCTTTATACAAAATTGGAACAGGTTGCTCTTCATTTCGATTTGGAACACAAAAAAAATAAAAATAATCTGGTATACCTTTCAACTTCCGATATTCTAAAAAAGAAAATTACTCAATCTGAAATGTATGGAAATATAAAAATAATTCATTAAAAATATTAACATGCATCGTTTTAAATTATTTTGGCATTTACTCAAATGAAAAACCTCTTTATTTAAGAATCGTCTACAAGAGAAGACAACGTCAGCAATTTTAAGTGACAATAAGGAAAGCTCCCGTCTTCCTCTTCATTTCTTCATCTCTTTAGTTTGTTTAGTCTTGCTTCGATTCTATTCTTAAATTAATATGAATGTAAGTACGTTAATGGTTTTATGTGCAAAGGTACCTGTGTGCGGGCATTAGACAGACAGGCGGACATATGATTGCATTTGAGTGCTCAAAACATGAATGATATTTTTTAGTTCCATTGTGGTATTGCGTTAGAAAGCAGCCAAAGTAAGCTGACAACGTCTTACAAATTGAATATAACAAATTGAAAATATAGGAGATATAGAAGAGTAGAAATAAAGGGAAAAAGAGCTGTGTGTATAGGTACTTGAATTTGAATGCAAATGCTAAACATTGGTTTGATAAAACATGTTTGCACTGAACTTTCTGCTCTATCTGTTTGTCTGTCTGTCTGTCTAGACTTATTAGTGCATAACTGTATGCCAAACATTTATAACTTTCATCATCATACGTCTAATAACAAGTTTGTCCACAATCAGAATCAGAATTTGCTCGCATACACTCAATCTGCAATTGATTTTCTTACATAATGCGTGAGTCCTGTCGGATTTCTTGTTACTACAATTTTATTTTTAATTTAATTTTTTTTTTTTTTTAAACACAAAAACTTTCTCAACGCTGTTGATTGCTGTTCTATGCTTTGTGTATTGAATGTTTCTGAGGATGACAACGGAAAAACGTACACTGTATTTATCTGAGAATAAAGTATTTGGAAAAATCCAGTCCATATGACATTTAAACAAGACCACAGACAGTGAGACACAACATGGGATTTATTGACTTTAAGAAGAGTGAGTGTAATGAACTTGCGTTCAAGCAGACAATGCGTGCATGTATACGCTTACAAACATAAATGTTCATGATTCAATATTGTTGTGTTTCTCCATGTGGCTGAATGTGTATACATGATCGCTAATATTAAAGGAAATAAATGGACGGCCACTATGGAAGTACGTACAATAACAAAAACAAAAGAAACACAACAACAACTTTTAAACTAAATGACACTATAACACAATTGTTGCATGTACGCCAACATACAACTTGCCTCTGCTTCTTGGGAGATTCTATTGAAAACGTTTCCAATTCATTGCCTTAACTGTGCTAATATATAAAGTCAACGAACACGTACTCAATGGCTTACGCAGTCATATACTCTTTAATACACCTTCAGCAACAATAAAGAAAATCCCAAAACCAACAGCCATTGAAATTTGTTCGTGTGAGTACACGATTCCCTGTAGTCGTCACCGGATATGATTCACTTCCTGACTTTTAGCTTTTCAACTTTTGTTTTTGATTTTAATGACGTTTATACGAATATATGAGCAGCATCCCACGCATCTCTCGTCACCCCACGATACTATTTTTACCCTAGCCCTTTGACATCTCGATTATTTATGAAAGCCTCTCTTTAATGCTATATAAATGCTGGTTACATTGAACCTATCGTTTGATAAATTTGTTATGATTCCGCATCTAGGACGAATCTTAAAAAAAATAAATTATATAAAAAAAATTTTGTTGAAGAAGCTTTTATTTATATGAACCAAAAAGTGGAAAATAAATTTTGTTCGAATCACTTTCAAGTGAATATATGCAAAAACTTAGGGCGTTCAAGATTTTTACATGTAAGAAATTCGATTTTTCAAACTCCCCGAGCTTTTACGTATATTCTCGTGAAAGTGATTGCAACAAAAAATTTATTTTCCACTCTTTGGTTCACTTAAATAAAAGTTTATTTAAAAAAAAAAAATGTTTATTGTTTATTTTTTACTTTTCAATCTATTACGTGTATAACTCGAATTATCTACTTTTCAAAAATGTCATTCTGTTCATTTCTGTGGATGCATCATTATCACAATGTTTCTTCCCAGTTAGCTTCGTATGTCTAATGATTTTGCGCTATTCTTAGCGCGACATTTGCTTGATCGGCTATATATATCTTAGATTTCAGATGCACTACACCTAGCGACCTGCTTTCGAGTACCTTAAGAACACTTCTTTTCTTTTTTTCACTTTTTCTTAAATTCCTTTCGTGAAGTGTTTTTGTTCTTGTAGATTTAAATTTATAATAGACCAATTATTAACAAAATTATATAAATCATTTCTTATGAGTGTAAAGTTTGACGTACGCAGTCGCCTAAATCTCTTTTTTGGTTTGGTTTCGTAGAGCAGATTTTGTGTTTCTTGTATGTTTACGTATACTGATATATAAGTGATCGGCCCGGAATTCGCTTAAATAAAAACTTGTTTTAGAAGAAAATATTTTATATAATTTATTTAGTATAATATTTATTTCCCCTTTCATACTCTACCACCTTTTTATGAACTACCACTTGTGGTACGGGGTATATTCACCGTGTGCAGATGTATGTAATGGCCAGCAGGAACATGGGTCAATGGATCCATGTTTAATTGTATCTCTTGATTCAGAACCATTTCTTTTTGATTTATACTTGTCCGGCTGTCTGGCCGTCTGGACGTCTGCTTGACTAATGATTACTCACGTATTACTTTCTTCACTCTGCAAGCCGCAATTTTTTAAAGATGTTTCGACGAAATTGAATACGCTAACCTGCTTTAACTCAAGGATGAACACTGACGAAAATTGTTTGGATCGGAAAACGTTTATGCACACTCCCCATATACAGAGTCCTAATTTCAAAAGCTGTTATATGAAAAATGTTCTTGTAGTGGTTGCCATTTTGAATGTTTCAAATTTTTTTTTTGCATATTTTGCTTCGTCATCGTAGCTAAAGGTGAATGCAGAATTTTAACACGATCAAACATTCGGAAAGGCCCGAAATAAAGATTTTAAAAAAAACCAAGTGAAATAAAAGAAAAAAAAAGGCTCAAAGATAACAACTAAAATTAAATTTTGGTATTCTATGAGACTGGGTTGGTGTGTGTTTTTCTACAGAGATGCTGGAGCTCATCGATAGAATATATTATATGTATATACATCGAAATTTTTATCATTGCACCTAATTAAGTGTACGCGCGACAGACGTGTCCTATGACGGATTTGGCCCATTTTTATTACTTAAGTGCATTCAAGAACTTTTAAGGTTTTTTGTTATATTTCAAAACGATATCTTGGCTTTTAGGCTGTTGCAAACGCTTTAACAAACTGAATATATATGAGTACATAAAGTTAATTTTTGTTTCAGTTCTCTTTCAAGATGAAGTTGTTTTATTTTTTTTTTAAATTATATTAAATACACATGTGAGCATAATTCCAATTTATATATACATATAGACTTATTCTTCTCCTATCTCTTTCATATTCCAATTACTTTTACGGTAAATTAAAAAAAAAGGTCTGAATTAAAGGAAATTTAATGATTACAGAATTCTGTAAGAATATAATATTTACTGTTAATGACAAGAACAAGGCAATACGCTTGTTGTAGGGTTGGTTTATAGAAGTTTTTTTTAAAATTTTTTCTATTACATGAATACTCATAGAAAAATGAAAAAACTGTGTCCCATGTTAACGCTAACGCTAATTAGAGTATTCAGCATTAAAATTAAATTAAAATTGAGTTTGTATTGGAAGCGAAAACAACGGTACTTAGTACAAAGACACGGTTGTTTATTTACTTAAATATAATAATAATATATGTAGGGATTTCATCAATAATACCAAGACACACTCTACGTCTTATAAATTTAAAAATTCTTCCGTAAGATTAGCTACTTTCAGCCAATTTTTCCGGACATATAATTTCACGTTTTAGTGACGTGAATTGCCCACCAAGATCGTGCAATCTTTTATCATTGGACTTTTTCTTAATGAGGTGACGCAAAAGATCGAGTTTATGCGAACAATTCTCAAACTGAAGACGCTTTGAAAGTTTTAATCGAGTTCTTATCTGCTATGTGCAGACAAAACATCGAAAATTTTCCTAAAAGGATTCAATTTTGTAATATGTCCCATGGAGCACATTCGAATGATTTTGTGTGCCAAAAATAATGGCAACGTCTAAACTATATATTTAAAAACAAATCTAATTCAAATCTCAATCAAAGGTGTGTTTCAATTTACGTTTACTAGAAAACTACAAAATGGATAGGACCTGTAAAATAATTCAGAAAATATCTTTCTTTTTTACATTGTGAGATTCAATACAGGGCCTATCCATTTTGTAGTTTTCTAATATATATATATATATAGGTACCAAAAATTAGATCGGCCCGTTTTCCAATAGATGGCTTTAGCAATATATGATGTTGGAAATCAAAATATTATTCGATTTGTGTTCGCATCTTAAAGTTATTCCCAATTGAAAATGTGACTTTATGAATTCAATTCTCATCATTTGTGGAAAACTTTACTTTTACTGTTTAATTTGGAATATGATGCTTCTAAATTCTTACGATGCGCAATGGTTCGCCTGACGATATCTAAGGCACAAATAATCATGATGCAAATTGAACGAACCATTAATATGGACAATAAAGCTAAATATTCATGGCGACACTATTTGTAGAGGTCAGGTGGGTTTATTGCAATCAAACAGCAAACAGCACTATCAACGATAATTGATGAGGTTCGTACGAAAAACCGACGATATCATGAGTACGAATCAGCCAAATTTCACAAAATTTGCTTAGGAAAATTTATCAGTTTATGACCTGGAATATTCTGATCGGCCGCTGTCATTAGTACACATTACTCGTACGAATTAACACTGCTTACAATCGATTATTATTATATTAATATCTGATATTATATATATAATATATTAATATCTGATCGAGCGCGATTTCCATTATCACGAAGATACCTGAAAAGTATTTCTTTTCTTGGACAGCCACAAAACTCCATCTGTATTTTCCTTATGGAAATCATAATTTATGTTAAAGCGGGAGAAAGCAGTAGCCAATAATTGACAATACTTTGGACTAATTTGTGCATATATTTTATTCCGAATTAAATGCTTTTTTGAGCACAAAAAAACGAAGCGAATTAATTTTCTATTCCCAATGTAATGAATTATTATTCTGTCGACAATCACAATTGTTTTCTTTACTATAGATAAGATATGGACGATTGATTGATTGATTAAGCTCGGTTCTTAAGTTCTTATTCATTTTTCAAGTAAATAAAGTTTCATCATCGACTGCACAATTCGGTATTATTGCAAGAAAATAAATAACGTTTAGAAATTTACAAGACGATTCAAGATGATTTTGCCTTAATGATCTAAGCCTCTGTCGACATAAATTGAGTTTACAACTTTTATAAATCTATTCAATATTATTTCATGACATTACCGATGAATTTACATTAAAAATATTAAAATCCGGAGGAAGTCGACAATTATAAAGCATTATAAGTAAATGAAATTCATTCGTTTTATTTCGTATCAATTAGGCTAAGCAGTGAATTTTAGCAAGAGATTACATGATTACATTACGATGTTTCTACTTTAATGTTTATTCCAAAGTCTAATGCAACACTTTCATTGGTTCAATATTAAAAAGCTTTTTTTTTTAGCACTTAAATCATTTAGATATAATAATATTTAAAATTCTAATATAAGATGAGAACCCTACCGTTAATCATTCGCGTTCTATGTTTTGTGGAAGAAGAGTAACCGCAAAAATACCAACGAACTCATATTAAATAGCAAAAATATTTAACACTCACATGCCAGACATGGTCAGCTATGCGATAAGCACAAATACTTACTCACTTCCAATGTTTCATAAGCACTTTTCCTCATATATAGAGACGACGTTGCCGTAATAAAGGACAAGGTTTATGATGGTAAAGATATACACACATACGCAGACTTATTTTTTCAAATATTTTATAACCCACATAAAACAGCTAGAGATAATCATAGTTGCAGTAGTAGTAGTAGTAGTAGTAGTAGTTGTAGTAAGAGTAGAAGTCGTAGTAATAGGTAGTCGTTATTTTCTTTAGGCGGAAGTGCTCTCACATTAAATGCGATTATTTTTCAGTAGAGCACACAAAATAATAATAAGAATAGAATAACTAGCAAATAAAACAATCAGTTTCGAACGAATTCTTAGACCAGTTAAACAAGTAAAATCATTTTTCATTTATTCATTTATTAAATTTGAAAGAAAAGAAAAAAAACGGCTAACTTTATAATAATTAAAAAATTTCAATTTTTTCCACAATCACCATCTGAAGTAACTACATAAGTATTTTGAAATATTTTGTTTTTCTTAAAATATATGCATTTGAAAATATTTTTAGCCAGTTATAGTTAAATATCATTATTTTCCTTTTTTTTTAATTTATAAAATTTTATTTTTTATATAATTTTTTTAATTTAATTGTTTAACAATTATAAGCTAAAGTTTTTCAATATTGTAAGCGTGTTTTTTGACAAACCATACCCATAATTGTACTTATGAAACTCGTAGAAAGTCTTGAAAAATATTTGGTTCAAGTTTTTTCTCCATTAAATGTATGTTTATTTACCGGATTATGTCGATTATCGAATATGAGTGTAATTATTAAACATTTTAATCACTATAAGTTGGGCAAAAAAAGAGACGGCAAAGATTTATACAAGCAGATAAAGTAAAAGGTAATGGACTGACGGATGGATGGATGGATGGAAGGATGGATACATGGATAGACGGATAAATGTAAATCGGCATAGAATCGTATCGAAATCCAATATATCCATCTGACGAGTATTTAAAAAAAAACAATACTTTTTTGAAGATTTGAAATTAAACGAATTTTTTGTAGATAAACTGGAAGGTAAGGCCATGCCAGGTCAGGTCAGGTCAGGTCAGAGCAATAGAAACATTCTATTCAAGATATTTATTAACTTTTTTTATTTATTTATATATTGTTTCGTAGTAAAACATTTTCGACATATACACATATATTCACTTAATACGAACACATGAATGAATTCAGAACAAAGTTATGATATTATGCCTTTATGTCGGCTCAAGATTTAAAAGAAAAAAAAAAATCATTTTTTTTTTAAATATTATCAGACCAGTCAAAGACATGCATGCAATGTATATATGCAGGTATATTGGACTAAAATTTATTATGAAAGACAACAAAGAACGTTACATTACTCTTTAGTTGTACGTAAATTTTGCGGAAATTTTCTCGTCAAATGTTTGGCAGTTTTAATTATATTACTTTCAAACCCATATATGAATAAATCAGCCCACAGTTTACTCCATTTGGTGGATAATGCAAATAGTTTCTCCTCGTTTATGTAGCCACTTTTTTTTCGCTAAATTTGTTTGGATTATTTGCTTAAAAAGTTTTGTTGAGAGTAATTTATTAAAAAATTGTTTTAACGCTTCTACACCTTTCCATCTACCACAAAAATAAACATCGTCGTAATTCCTATAACAACTGCGATAAATAACAATAATAAACAACCAACCACAACAATAACAAGGGATGGATGGGTTTAAAAAAAAAAAAAAAAAAAAAAAAAAGAAACAACATTTTTAAGAAGCTATTTTCTACAACTAAAATATTCGCAAAAAATTCTACTAAAGGTTTAAAGTGATAAACACGAGAAATGATTGATTTAAGCTTTTTTTAATATTTTTAATACATTATATACCCCAACGTAGCTTAGAC
>KK351012.1:2450213-2520289 GCA_000671755.1 Glossina brevipalpis
AACAGAGGAAAAGTTATTTTAAAAAAAAAAAAAAAAAAAAAAAAAAGAAACAACATTTTTAAGAAGCTATTTTCTACAACTAAAATATTCGCAAAAAATTCTACTAAAGGTTTAAAGTGATAAACACGAGAAATGATTGATTTAAGCTTTTTTTAATATTTTTAATACATTATATACCCCAACGTAGCTTAGACATTTTGGAATGTCGAGACATGTACATAAGCCGACGAACGTGTCATCGCTCTACTAGCATTATCTATAATGTGCTCTAGTTTCTTTCACTGAGATCTTTCTCATAATGCGTTTATTTTCAGTATTATATGTGTCTAAGATTAAAGTAAAGTATATATAGCACATCTGAAATTTTTATGAGCCTGAGAAATTCTAAGTTGCGCCAACTTCTCTGTACGGTTCTACCGTAGACTTTCAAGAAGAGGCATCATTTTAAATTTTTCGCGAAAACGACCCTTTGTTTCGACAGTTGTCCCGAAGAAAACCAATCTTATGAAAATCCATAGCATTAATTTTAGGCCCAGCAAAACTCAAACCATCATCATTTCAATCATTTCGGAAACAGTATTGTCCAATTATATTGCCAATCCGAGAACCGTGAATCGTCGTGAATTGCTAACATCAGTTAACGATTTAGAAACAGTTGAAAAACGTAAATAGCATGAGGAATATTCGGAAAATTCGCATAGAAATACATAAAATGTTCATTAAATGCCGAAAATTGTTAATAAGAATCGTTGGATGACTATGAGGACCATTGTTAAGGAACTTAAATTTCAAGTTTTTCACAGAGGTCTCTATAAGACCTTTATTGAAAACTACAGTTTACGTTGGTATAACCTCAGGATCAGAAGACTTGATCATGCTGAATCTCCTTGGAATTCCTAACATATTGGCGTTTTTTTTTAATTAAATATATTTCGACCAATATTTCGAAAACACGTCAGATAGTTGCTCTTATATCGTATAGAGATTCTCATATTATGTGTAAAAAACTCTAGGCAAAATGTATGGCTTCGGGAATTATGAGCAACAAAGGAATTTTAATACCAACTTTCCCCTTTCAAAATTAATTTTTGGTAAGCGCTATCGTTTACATCGAGATTCTAGAAACAATTGCGAAATCCTGGATTGATTTTGTACGTACCGGTAGACCATTCAGTTGGTGCCTGTTCTTTTTAAATTATTCATGGACTTAAAATGCCTGCAATGTGGATCTAGGAGTATGTTTGAAAATTCGACTTTTTGGGTCTTTTAAATTCACCACTGTTTCTATATACGTGATTTTTGAATGCTTCAGCAATCATTTAAATCAACAACACAAAACATCAACAAGTAAGAAATTTATGTTCGGCTGTGCCAAATCTTTTATATCCACCACCCTTATATTAAAAAAGGGTGAAAAACTAATTTGTAATAGATGGATGTGGCGATGAAAAAACTTCCAAACTTTTATATCAAATTTATGCCAAATTCGAAGACGAAACCAGAGGTGCTCTTAGTCTACGTCGTACGGTTAACATGTCCTTTAACCGATTTGGTCCATCTTCAATGCCGATCTGCATGCAAGAACTACCAATGTTTCTGCCAGTGGCCAGGAGGATGTTTACCGCAGACATTACATAGACGGACAGACGGATAGAGGGACATGCTTAAATTGTTTCTAAACTTGATGCTGATCAAGAACATATATACTTTGTGGGGTCTCGGAAGTTCTCTTTTAGTAGACAAATGACACAACGAAATTTACCCTTTAGTGGTGGGTATAAAAAAAGGCAAAGTAATAAAAATTGCATGAAATTAATTTTAATATCATTTTACCTTCAAATACTGAACGTACGCTTTGTTTAAAAAGAAAGGGCAACGATTTTTTGAATTTATTAGTAAAGAAAATTCCAATTGAAAGATATAATTAAATGCATTTGAGTTGCATATATATATATATATATATATACTAGTATTAATAACAGACTCTATGATATTATGTTCACAATATAAGTATAAAAATTATAAAATATTGAGGATGGATTTAATTATTTCAACCTCTTAAGCCGTCATCTTTATAAAGTTAGCACAAGTCATAGTCTAAAAAAAGTGACTTAATGATGTTTGCATTGAGATACTGATATTGATAGCCTTTATTTGTGTTTGCAATTATAAACTGCATATCGTATAATTTGTAATGACTTCATAATTGAATTCATTTCATGAAAAGACCAAAAATTCTTAAAAAGATTATCAAAATTGGGTATCAATGAAACTAGGATAAAAACATCGAATATTCGTCTGGTCTATAAAATGTCATTCCATATCCAACTGCAAACAGAACTGTTTATAATGTTAATAAACACATTAACGATTAGTCATGCATATATCCAATACAAAGCTGACTTACTATTGTGGACATAACGTAATGAGACTGTATTTTATTAATAATGAAACTTAGATTTATAGTTATGACCAGAAAACAGCTTAACAATCTAGTGAATATCGTGCAACTGGTGAACTAAAACTAAAAAAAAAAAAAAAAAACTGGCTGTCAATATCGTTTAACCAAAAAAGCGCTGCTATTACTATCTGTTGTTCACAACAATCATATCTATCCTATCAAAAAGTTATACACATCGATATCATAGCGCCGGTATTTAAAAACAAAAATACAGTCTCGTTATTTTTCGTTCAGAGTAGTGTACCATTTTTAAATGTAACGGTTCATTTAATTAAATCTCTGAAGGCTTATCCTGAAAATTTGATCATAATATTAAAATTAAATTATTACATCGAAGCTTCAAAGAAATAAATGCATTAAATTCGTCGAAGTAAATATTTTGCATTCATTTAATAGAAGTACAAAAAAAATCTCAACATAGAAACAACAACAAGAGAATTTTCAACACTCAATTGAAAATGTCAAAATTTTGACAATTTAAATTGTCGCTGGCAACTGTTAAAACTTTAAGTGGTTTCGTTTCAAATCTTTCACGTAATAGTGTAAATAAGAGCAAAGCAGCCGATCTAACGGTCTTGTACATACTTATATGAAATCATATAACATTTAAATGCAGTAAATATAAATGTTTATAAGTCTTCTTAAAATTCGTAAGAGTATTACACAATATTATATATATATATATATATATGTATATATACATGCACAATATATATGCATGCAGGCACGAACACGCGTATGTATAAATCATCAAGAAAAACAATGAAATACAAGTTATTTCGCTAAACTGTGAAAACAACTCCACAAAGCGTTACAAAAAAAAAAAAAAAAAAAAAAAAAAAAAAGAAGCAAAATAGCAAAGCAAGAGAACATTATAATAATACTTGGCTTGTCTTTGTTGTTATTGTTGTGCTTTTGTTACTTTAACTGAAAATGTTTTGTAAATGTCAGTCTTCATTTGTCATTTTAACAGTGTCGAGCCAGCTTTGATTCAAATTTAAGTGGCTGTACCAACAACGATAAAAACGTGAATACTTAGCAAGCACATCTTTTCTATTTCTCTTCTTCTGTTTCTATATGCATTGTATTTCTTACTTCTTCCTCATATTCGGTTGCCATACAAGTAGACAGTGATAGTCAGCATTAAGGAAAAGCACAATCCCAGATATCCTCTTAAACAGAAGTACTTGTAGTCGTAGATATGTTTAACATTCGGCCGGCTGCCTATCAAGTAAGTTGTACCATACGGTTATTATGCAGAAAACGAGAACGAGAACGAGAAAGAAAGTGTTTCAAGTTTATTTAGAGTCACTCATGGCAGTAAATAATGCGCGACGTGGACGTTTTGCCAGAATCGTAGTGAAACAAATGAGAGACTGCTCTAGTCCCGTTGGGACGAATATTGGATACCCAACATCTTAAACTTAGACAAATACAGAAATCACCAGATGTGATCTTAATTCTAGGCGTCTGTCTCCATCGGACTCTGCTGTGGACATATATGTTGCATATTCATTATCTTAAACTATTCATTAATCTAATATAGAATTCAAGAAGTTTTCTATTAATCGTAAGCTAAGTCTTCGAAGTTCATTAGGTATTATTTTTGCAATGAATTTATAGATGAGTCGCCTTAGTAATTTTTCAGACAAAAGAATGGCTGTAATTATTTTCAATTTTTTTAGACCTATTTGTAAATGTATTTCGTTGAACCTCAATTAATACTTTTACTGCAATTTATTAGGTATGAGTCATTAGTCATTGGTGAAGGAATCGTCCCTTCTTTTACAACGTAATACTTAAGGATAATTTCGAGACGCGTATCTAGCAATAATTTATTTATGTATATATATATATATATATATATATATATACATATACATTTAGTGAAAGGAAAAATTTAATATGTATACACTTTATGAACTTTCCGCCGAATGCTAGCTCTCTTCTGTATTACAAAATTAGTTCAACCCCACCCATCGATAAATAATTTAAAAATGAAACAAAGGCCAGCAAAGTATGAAAAAAAAGGCAGGTCTGCGATCTATGTTTATTTTTCCTTTTTGAATTTTTTTAGTTTTTTATTGTGCTATTACATTACTTTGCATACAAATTGCATATAGACGAGATTTGTTGTGATACATGCATTTATTGAATGAAAATGAAATAAATCTTCAATACATAGTTAATAATTTCGTTATGAAGGGAGACTATTGTTGAATGTCAATCATTTATGAAAAATTGACGGGAAAAGCTTTTTTTTCCCTTTAAATAAATATAATAAATAAATGTATTATTGATTTTCATTTAACACGAAATTTATGCTTTTTGAATGCCAACCTTGACATTAAAACGTAAACTTTATATATATTAAAGTAACTAACTAGACTTATAGTGAGTTAAGTAACTTAGATCTAATCTCCAATATCCATCCATGTAGCTGTTCTTATTATTAAAAAAAAAAAGAAGTATTTTTTAAATTAAAAAAAAATAAAAAATAAAAAAAAGAAACAAAAACAAAATGTATTTCTTCACTATTATTGCATAAGAGACCATTTGAAACAGTAAACAAACTTTCAAAAATAAATCTGTTCTATAAATCTATCTGGCACTTTTAAAAGCATCTTTTGATATATGAATATTAAATGAAAACGAACTGATTTTGCTCTGGCAATCGCATCTAAGTGTACACATTCATTCATATCAAGTACCTTATACCAGCAATTTGAATGTAATTTTTTCATATATAATGATTGCCGAAAAAACAAAATTGATGAGAACCTATTATTACTAACTCGCCTATTTTAAGAGTTCGCAACGAAATTATTCAAACCATCATTTGACACAAAATTTGTAAAAAATCACCCATAGTTTTATTTAAATCGTGGCCATTTCCGTAGGCCGATTTGAACCACTTTTACGTGAAATAGCACACAGCACACAGTAAATCTCGGAGCTCACAACAAATATCACGTTTAACTAAAAGTTCATATTCTTTTTAGAAAGCAAAGAATTTTTAAACATTTATTACATCTGAATTTAATTTTATTTCCAAAATGTTTTTCCAATGATTTTAATGACTTTAAGTTTATTACCTGCAAACCATTAAAGAATTCCTATTCTGGGCTATTTACGAAAAAAACCCCTCTGCCTCGAGAACAATGATTTGCAGGTGCTTCTCTAATTTTGACGAGTTCATATGGCCAGTGATGCTGATGAATACAGTGGACGCTCGAAAAAGGTTGTTACACCTGAAAACATAAAAAAAAACAAAAAAAAAAAAGAATAGTTTCGAGAAATAGCTGACATACTAGAGATATCAGATGGCAATATTTTGCATAAATGCTTGGACGTAAGAAAGTCATGTTCTGTATGGATACCAGGTTTACTCACAGTGAAATAAAAACTATGCGGCATACGTCGATGGCTACATGAATTGCATGAATTTGAGATTTTTGTCCCACTCACCATGTTCTTTAGATTTGGCTCTTAGCGAATAATATCTGTTTCCAAATCTCAAATAGGTGCGTGAGAGGAAAAAATTTGGATCAAATGATGAGAACATTCCACAGACTAAATCGAATTTTAAAAGTCTTAACAAATTGTTTTATAAGGAAGTAAACACATTGCATTATATATTATATTATTATATTATAGTCGGGCAAGGTCGGTTACTTAATACCCTATGTCACCCCGTCTAAAACTTCTTTACTTTTCATGATAAAATTTAATAGTACCTTGTTACTATGCAAAGATGTACCCTTCGCGGTAACTCTTATAAGGGAAAGAGAGAGAGAGTCCAAAAAGTGCACTAATGTAATACAAATTTAGAAAATAAAAAATTTTCTCGGTCTAAGTCTTATTATTCTTTAGCATTTTTCGTCAAAGAATACGAAAAATTATAAATATATTATAGGAAATTTTATATGCGACAGAGCTAAAAAGATTGGAACGCCCAATACAAATTTTTCACATCAATTTAGTAGATCGAAATATTATTGCTCACCGAGTTTTATTGAGAAATTTTTAAACTTGCAATTTATTTTCTCTTAACAACAATTTCAAAAGAAGGTCTTATATAGGGGGTGGTATTAAGAATAGTCCAATGCAATTTATTTACAGAAAATTATTATGAATCGATCCGTGTAAGAAAAAGGTGGATCTATTTTAAGTCTTTTTCAGTGTTACAGAGATCTGCACAAATTTTATACACGCTTAATACACAAGCGGTAAAGAATATATATAAAAGGTATCGGGCTATTAGAGAAGTTGTGAATTGAGGTGTATCGTTCCTGAAGTAGGCTTGAAGTTGATGAACAAACTCTAAAAGAAAATGCTTTTTCTTACTTAGTCCCGGGGATTACTGAACGGTGTATTATTTGTGTAACTTTAGTAAATATTTTTCCACAATTCCATATCGGCAATTGCTATAAATTCTATAAGCACCAGGTTCTTTAGTTTGTTAATTTTTAAATCATAAAAATTGTTATTCATTTACGTTCTGCTATTATGTTATTACTCATAAAAAATTTTATTATTTAAAAAAAAAACATTATTCATAAAAAAATTACAAATTTTTAGTGCCGTGAAAAAAGCAAAAAAAAAATAAAAAAGGAACATGTCCTTAAAAACTCGATTTTTTTCTTCTAATAACCGATAAATAAATAATCGAAATTAGCCTTAAAATAAAAATGTCAGCATTAACTGATTAAAAAGTAATACACATATAATATGTAACAGTATATAGCAGTGCATTGCAGTATATGGAAGTATATAACACTAAAATACTGCTTCGCATCATAAGTCGACCATAACAATGATAAAATGGAAATAAAAATAAATCATTGATCCTACGAATTTATTGAGTAATGTCTTATATGTATTTACTTTATAGTATCCCTCTCCCAATTCAATGTACTCCTTGGTATTACAAATGAAACGAGAAACTTAATATAACTCAAAGTGAAAGCGAGAAAAAAAAATTGCAGAACCACAATTATCGATAGAATGCAAATAAATATTTGCAACAGAAAATATATATCCATAGAATAAGAGAAAAAAAAAGTCGAATAATTGAAAAAGAATTTAATAAGGAAAATTCCGAAATGTGTTTGGCGTTAATAAAATGCACACGTTGCTTACACATTATTTAGCGCGCACACGTTTTATTCGCAAATTACACTCAACTGTATTTTTACGCGTTAGATACATTGCGAAAAACATCGTTCAGACGAAAATCATTTACATATATTAAGGGATTATTTTACATCCTTAAATTTATAAATACATTAAAATAATTAAGTTCAATACATTATATGTCCTTAAACGAAATCATATAAAACAAAAAATTAACGAATATGAAGAAAAAAAACGATTAGATGTACACTTTTAATTTTTCTCAATCAATATTGAATTTTTTCGTGGGTGTAAGTGTATGCGAGGAAAGGTGTTTTCTGAATTTAATTTCTTCTTTTATTTATTTTTTTGTTTTTTTTTTTTTTTTACTATTTTCAATGTTCGCACACCTGACAAATGCAAAAATGCTTTTGATGATATGTACTATAAATTTTCTACCCGCCACCAATGAATGGAAGGAGAAGAGTATATTTATTTTGTCAACAGTTTTGCAACACATTCTTCATCAGCCATCAAATTCTGAATTCATTTCGCTATGTCCATCTGTCCATTTGCGTTATATATTTATGGCAAGCAGTCTCTTTGTCACTTAAAAATAAAGATAACGATCTAAAATCTCGTAAAATATGTTTTAAATTCTTGCACGCAATTTGTTTCTAAAAATGACCTTAATACGATTATAGCGTATGTTTAGATTATAATCGAGTAACCTATGTTTTCTTGGTTTTTCATTAATTATTTGTAAAGAACGATACTCCGATAGAATGATGCAAATTTCCAATTTACATATGTAGTCCTACAGTACGTATAGAAAAGTTGAAAAAATCGGTCATACCCATACAATTTTATAGAGTATTTAAATTTAACTTTTTTTTTTTTTTGCTTAATTTTTTTTTTCTCTTAAGATAAAAATGGGGGTATAAAAGATTCAGTCACAGCCGAGTATAATGGTCTGACTTTTTCTTTTTTTTTTTTTTTTTCTTTTTGAATTATTTCAAGGAAATCTTTTGAAGCAAGAAGAAAACGGAAAGCTAAAAATAAGTATAATCGATTATAGCTTATTGTTCTTATAATCTAGGCGCTGGTTACTGCGGTTGTGTAAACTTTTACTACATGTGGTAATTTTACGTTCTAATTAATGCAAAGTGTAAATATTCTTAGATCGACAATATATTTGTGTTAAATGGTCCTCTCTTGCATTTAACCTCTACTATATCCTATGTATATATATATACGCACGTGTGCCATGATTAATACAAACAAGCATTGACAAGGGAATGGCAACGGTTTGAATCGGATGTAAAAATGATCAATTAAAATAAAAACTACGACAGCGCTAAAAAAAATATAATGGAATATAATTAAACTCTTTTGTGAAAAGTAATTTCAAAGATGAAAGAAAAACGTTTGCATTAATTTCGTATTCTTTGTTATTCCTCAATGGCGATTTTTAGATCAAATTAAATTTGCATATATTACGGCGCTGTGTTTATTTCACTTGTTAAAAAATTAATAGCTTATCATCAATATCTATTTTAGTTTTAATATATTCTACTTCGTTCACTTTGTGCTTTGTGCTTGGCCAGCCAAATCCTTTACTTTACTAGATATCAAGGATATAATAGTTTTGTCATTTCATTTGAAACACTCGAGAAATCTTATTAAGTATATAACATACATTCGACAACGCAAGATTACCTTTTTCAGATTGTACGTATAATTGCCTATAGCTTGAAAGAATACTCAGGCATGATCGTAAAAATAATCCGATCTAACACATTTGCAATAGCATTAGATATTGGGGCGAAGACGGCATACTGGATTAATGAAAAAGATTATGACATATATTAACAAAACTCAAACACATATTTTTTCCGCTTTAAATGAAACGAAACATATGGTTATTGGACGAGACAAGACGCGGGCCATGGTCCGATGCATTAAAAATTCCTCTAGCGCGATTCTTCAAATTTTTATGAATTCACAAAAAAATCTGCCTAATCTAACCTATTGGTAATAGAAGACCAAGCTTTTCCTGTCGATGAATTAGGAATGCTTTGTATCACTTGCACATTAATCGTATCAGTTATTAACAGTACAGAGTGGAATCAATCGACTGGACAATTTAGAGTATGTGTTAATGTACGATTTTCTTCCAAACCCACCAAAACCATAATATTATCTTAGATAGCGTCAATTTGGATTTTGCCATCTTTTGTGCAGCTTATGAATTGTAATATTTTTCGTAGATATTTACCATACATAGCCAACGAAATGGTTTGATTTCGTTTCGGTTCAGCTGTGATTTGCGGATCGAAATTCTATCCATTAAATATCCAATCTCCTCTTTTATATACCCACCACCGAATGTGAAGGGAATTTTTATTGTGCAATCTACGAGTAGTGAACAAAACACCCAGAAAACAGGAGTTTTCCGTTTATTTTATACTTATACAGTAGGAGTGGCCAGTAACCTTTTTGGCCCATTTTCAATATCGATGTATGCGATAGAACTTTCAGTGTTGTTGCCAATTTTCATCCAAATATCTTAATCTTTGCGACCGGGAAAATGATTATCGGAAACATTACGCAGATAAGCAGCCAGGAAGATGGACAAACGGACAGATGGAGACTTCTAGATGGATTCCGAATTTCATACTGCTCAAGCATATATATACACTTTACGTGATCTCTGCAGAATCTTTCATAGTGTTACAAACGTTTTCATAAAGAAATTAAATTGCAATAATATCCAGTGGGCGTGGTCGATCCTTTCCATTTTGTACAAAGACTACGGGATAGCTAGCACAATATTTGCGGAAATTTGTTAGATCCGTTTGGTATGGTTAACAATTAATAAGCAATAAAACGCAACTTTTTTTTTGCTTTCAAAAACAGAGGAGGTCTCAGTCGACGCTGTGCTGTGATCGTGTCCTTTGACCGACTTGGATAATTTTCAATATCGACTGAGTGGATTTGACGTATGATTTTAAGACTTTAATATTTTAGAATTTTAGCCGGAGATATACAGCCAGCCAGCCAGCCAGAGACAGCCAGAGCTAGAGCCAGCCAGAGCCAGAGCCAGCTAGCCAGCAGACATAGCCAGCTAGCCAGCCAGAACCAGCTCGACAGCCACTTTAGTTTCATAAAATCTGGAATATGTACATTATACATGTTGGCAGCCCGTTTTTTTAAGTCGAAATTTCGGGCACTTCCAAATGTCCGCTCATGCCGAAATTTTTGCAGCCACTTTTTTTATGATGTTATTGACCAAGCAGTGCGCAACAAAAAATGTTGTAAAAATTCTAAATGGCGGTCGTTACAGCGAATTTTTTTCATGTAACAGCTTTTTAAATTAAGGCGATATATAGAGAGTGCTCGTAGAAATAGTCTTTGGGCTTAAAAAAATCGAATTTCTTACATATAAAAATCTTGGACGCCCTAAAATTTTATATATATTCAAATAAAAATGATTGGAATACAATTTTTTTTCCACTTTTTGGTTCACTTAAATTGGAAACTTATTTTAAAAATTTTATATAATTCATTATTATTAAACTTTTTCAATCAACATTAGGAAGAAACAAATGATGGATCAGAAAAAATTTGTCATCAATTGAAGTTAGTTAGTAGAAGACAATTTAAATCAAAATGTTAACCGGAGTTAAAAAAAAAACATTAAATCTTCCTACTCTTAAGCGATGACAATACGTATTTAAATAAGAGTTGGCTAACACTATCGATGATCTTGTCTGTTCTTTCAGTATAAACAGCCAGAAGAGATGTTCTAAGCATTATTATTAAATATTATATTATATTTCTTCAACGCGCGGCGCAGCTTTAACAATCGAAATTTCCAAAACGTAAACGGGGAGAAGCTATTTGCGTTATCTCACCTTTACAAATTTTTAATATATATTATAATATATAGCAAATTTTTTAAGAATTTTTGGTTTATTTTGTTTGTCAGATTCAATTAATAATTATTATATTTTTTTCTCATCTTTCACACGCGCTATAATACGAACTGATGGGCTTTATACAGCAAAAGTGACGCCACCGTTAAGTCATCTAATGGGAAAATACTATGATATTTTTCCTTGATCTATTAGAAATTTTAAAATTCTTTGTTAATGACGAATGTATCAAAACAAATCGGCGACAAAGATAGTTTGTGTCCAATGAATTAAATTTCAAAACAATATCTGCTAAAAAAAAATAATGTTTGATAAGAATTAATTCATTTATTCAAAATATTTATATATTCTACGCTAC
This sequence comes from Glossina brevipalpis, assembly GCA_000671755.1. Taxonomy (NCBI): domain Eukaryota; kingdom Metazoa; phylum Arthropoda; class Insecta; order Diptera; family Glossinidae; genus Glossina; species Glossina brevipalpis. Next base: position 2,462,086 of record KK351012.1, read on the forward strand.
TTTTGGTACAGAGATGGAGAGTATTGACATAAGCAACTCATAGAAGTAATTAAGAAACATCCACTTTTTATTATACTGACTAATCCAGCATAATTTTCTGAACCGATTTAAGTATGTCTGTTCATCTGATGTCTATACGTGTATATTTGTGCTCAACGTTTAGATCGCAATTTTTGAGTTCATTCAACGAACGTTTTTTTAGCTTAAGGACAAATTCTATTGCAAATTTAATTTGGAAGACCCATATAACCTTTCCGACGACAAGTAGGCGTCTACGTGGCAAAAAATCGAACTTTTGATATTTCATGATAAAAGTTGCCCCATAATGATAACTATATTAATTAGGAACAACCTAGCTCTAATTTTGGTATCAAACCTTATATAACGGTTATTGGCAAAAGCAAGCTTTTATTTGGCAACAGAGTCTAGTTTGTACCTAGTACAGTTTGTCATAGTCTAATATCTTAGCTATTGACTTCTAACTTCTCTAATGCATTAAGACAAATCTTTAGCAAGTGTTTGTATAGAATTAAGAGCATTTCCAAACCAAACTACGTTGATATAACGCTTCTACTAGCAAATTTAAGGGGTTAGCATGAGATTTTCGGACTTGATTGTTAGTTCGGCTATAGAATTATTGTGTTGAATTTTGTAAAAAGTGAAATAGAAGTCGCGCCAATCGTTCTTCGATAAATGCAGCAAAAAAGGTACTCTCGAGCGTATAACATTTGAGAAGAGAAAGCCCGAAGGAATATTTAAACGTGGAAGGGCACTTGTATGGTGGTGGGATTGCGATTTTTGAAAATGGCTTGCAAGCATAACTTTAATAATTTTCACATTTTTTAATTTGAATTTTTGACAGTATCTTCAAAATAGCATTCCCTAGTGACCAATGTACGATATTAAACATTTTTTTAATTAATAAAAGAGTGTCTTTCTTTTTGGTCGAAAAATGAACTTTTTCCCTCAAATACTGGCAACACACAAACATTATTATATCTATAAAATCTTATGAGCTTCTCTAGGTATAGGATTAAAAGCATTTGTTTTTTTTTTTTTTTTTTTTTTTTTTTTTAATTCAAATTTGTCACACTCATTCTGCTTGCCACGAAGACCTTTAAGCTAAAGATGTTCACAGAACTGCGATCATGCTATTTTGAAATATTTGTCCAAAATAATATTTTTTAAATACTTAAATAGATGCTTATTAACTTCCTCAAATATTATATTATTATTCCGTAGAAATCATTGCTTTTGTTTACTCTTTTTCTTGATTGCCTTATACTCGTTCTTACAACGACCATTGCCTTTAAACTAAAACACTTTATCTTTTTATCTACTTATACATACTTATACTTAATAACTAGCCATAGAGGGTTACCACAATTTCATGGTCTTCCCTTTCATCCAAATCAACTTGTCAAAAATACGATTTCTTTTTGAACTGTCACAGTTGTCACGCTAAAACAACACTGGTAGCGAGAAGAATTCCTTTTTCTGCTTAATTAAAAAATGAAAATAGTAACCACGCTTTATCAATCCTACGGGGAAAATGATAATGATAAGACTATTACAAGTTTCATTAGAAATCATGGGCAAAGCGTTTCTTTTTCAACTTTTTGCTCGATCGCGCACTTTTCTATTTAAAAAGCATAAAGTACAAAACTGATTGCATGGAAACTAAATAATTGTTTTTGAAATTAGTTTTGAAAAGAAAAGAAAAATGACTTTTGAAAACTGTTTAGAACAAGAGAAAAGTACGATACTGTCTATAGAATAGAAGTTTTTAAATTTTTCGAATAATTAAGGGAAATTATGTTATACGTTAAGAACGCTTTTGTCAACTGCAGAAAACGCTTGCAATTCTTGGCAAAAAATTGGTTTAAAAAATGTATTTCCCCTCCTATCTACATGCAAAATCCATAGATACAAACAATCCTTTGTGATGACAAATCAATTAAGAAATTAATTTAAAAAAATTAAAATATAATAAATGGAAATTAAAACTCGAAACAATGAAAACAAAAAGATTTGAAATCAAAGGAAGTGTAAAAATTAAGTCAAATAAAAGTCAGCTAAAAGTTGAACGTTTATATCATATACTTAACAAACTCGAATTTCAATGTACCAATGCTGCAATATTTTAGTCATTTAATTTAATCTGCCAAAATATGTAGATACACCAAATATTGAATTTTTTGGAAATCAGCAGAATCAGGCTGGTTAGCTAACGAAACAATTAAAACACATAAATCAATAACACATTACGGCATATTAGCACACTGAGAAGAAAAATTAAACAAATAAATTACAAAATTTTGAGAAATTCAAAAAAAAATTCTAATAAAATATGAAACAGCAAACATATGAATAGAAATACGTTAAAATATTATAGTAGAGAAGAGACGCTTTTTAAATACTCTTGCAAGACTTCGTCTAATACAATTCTTAACCTGTCTTCGTCATCCTATAGCAAAGATTAGAGGTTTTTGCTCTGTAAAGGCTAACTTTGTAAGAAACCTTTAGGTTCAAGAGTTGAATTTTTATGTCAAAGATCGTAAGATTTTTCGTTTATTCTGAAGAAGAAGAAGTAGAAAAGGGGTTCGAAAAATATATCTATGTAATCGAAACATAACACCGTAAATTTATTTATCAAATCATTACCTTGAATCATCATTTCTTGTAATATTACATTGAATACCAAACCCTGTAACCCCGAATAAAAGTTTACCTTTTATAAAAATATTTATACAATGGCGCGGAAAAGGAAGATAATTTAGAAAATGGGTTCCCACCGCCATTCAAATAGTTTTACATTCATTTTTTTTTTCACATAAAGAATTTTTTAAAATAATTTTTAACTTAAGGTATAAGCAAGAAAAGACCCAATCCATTTTAAATGGTATTTGCTCTTTAGCCAAAAAAAGTCAGCATAAGAGTTTTCATGAAAATATCACGAAAAGTTTCATTTATAAATTGAAAACAATAAATCAATATAAATAAAAATCAGACAGATAGACGGACGTACTTGCTTTAATCAATTCAATCGTCTTACACAATACAAGGTGAGTTTATTTACAATTCTTTGACGTGTTGCATTTATCCAAATAAATTAAATATGTCTATAGCACATGTAGGGTATAACAACCATATGAACAATTTGTTTTCTGAGGTCATTATAAAAAGAGCATCTGACAGACAATATCGATGCAAATTGCTATTCGAAGGCGAATATCAAAAATTAGGACACATGGGAACATAGGAAGAAAATCAATATCTGATTGATTTTTTCCGTTTGAAAAAAAAAAAGTTACAAAAAATATGAAATTAAAATAACAATATTCAATTTTTATTAAAGATTTCCTTTAAATATCTAGAATATACAAAAGAATATAATTTGAAAAAGCTTCTTACGCGCCATCATTGTGATGTATGGCCATAAAGTATAAAGTAATATTAAAAGTGGTTTTCGATGTCTTATGCATTTTTCATGAAAGCATATCATTAAATGATTGTTTACATAAATTTCCATGACAAGAAGAAAATATTTTTAATATTGTTGTAAAGAGTAGACAATGTCTTTAGGTCAATAAGTACTTTCATGCAGGATACACACAAATCTTATCTTGACAGCAAGAGTATAAAATATATAATCTAAATATATGCAGCTGGAGCTGGAGCTTCATTTTATGAATTTGTAAACGCCTTTACTTTAAATACATATGGAAACTTGTTGATTTCACGTTTTACAAACAAACAAAAATATCTACAAAAATTTGCTAATCTATAGTAATCTGTAAAGTAAACAAAATACTTATTAGCATACTAAACAATAAGAAATGTTTTTACATCGATGATCTTATGATTGCTTAATTTAGATATACGAGGAGGAGTACTCAAAATTTACGCAAGGTTTGAGTTTACCGCCATTTGTGCGGTGAAGTGTAGGCAAACAAAAAAAAAAAAAAAAAACAAAAAAATTAGAAAAAAGAAAGACAATTTATCAGCTAACAGTTTAGGGTTAATAAAAATAAGGCATAACACGAGGGAGAAACTCATTTCCGTCGGAAAATTGTTTAAACTTCGTCAACTCTGGATTGTCAAAATCGCGGCATTTGAGGTTAAAAGAACTCTCACATTGTTGTCGAAAACCAAATACATCCATAACATATCACTGTTTGGTGCGGATTTTTAGTTGGAGACAAAATAAAGCCGCGGATACCATTTGCCCGCCATGTTATTCTACGCATAAACCCCTTTCTATGTGCATTATGATTCAATAAAGTTATAACGATTTTGAAAAAATTAACTCTGTTTTCTATTTAATTCAAATCTTAAGTATAAACTATGTATAGCAAAAAAAGGACAAAATATTCGATAAACATAAATGAATATTTTTATTTTATTCAAAAAAACATCGAATTCACTGCAACTTCTCAGCTTCCTTTGTTTTTAGTAATTTGTTATCTCTCTTGGAAATGGGAGATGAGATTATTTAAGATTAAAAATGTTTAGCTTATCGCCTCCAACTTTCTTCATAATCTCAGAACAGGATATCTGGTATCAATTAGTTAATTTGCTTAGCCTTATTTGGCCATTTTAATGCTTATAACATTCGTATTTAACTAGGGCATTAAAAGCATCCGAAGCAAGGTTTCCCTTGCAAGACGTATAAAAGTTTTCTTCCAGAAATTTGCAATGAATAGACAATTCAAAATAGGATTTCAAAATAGAATTTGACTTTGGATATTACTTTACACAAAAAGTGCAGATAGTTTCATTAATAAGTACATGTAAGTAGATAAAGTGTTTAAAGGTCACATGAATTTTTTTAAATTATTTTATTACAAGCCGCTCTAGATAAAATACTATCTGATTGCAGTTGTATTAATAAGAATACTTTAAAGCGTTCGTTCATATTAGAACTCAATTGGTCGCAATTATCATAGTTCTTCTTCAATTTAACGCTTATTTCAATCGATTTCAATTTCTAAATAAGAAAAACGAAAAAATTTAAGAAGAGCAAAATTTATTTTCTTCAAAGTTTATTTAGGACATCATCAAGAAAATGTCTAGCATTAGACCTACTTAAGCAAAATTATTTTTTTAATGTAATTCTTGCAATTTGTCGCTATTTTTGCATAAAAGATATTTGTTATTAACAACGATGCTATGTGCGCTAAAAATATCCATACAATAATAGAAACATTTTCACTAATACAAACAACACGCACTTATAACCTCAGCGTAGTCACATTTGTTAGCCGTTTTTGGTTTTGAAAAAAAAAAAGCTAACAATGGGGCTGTGTCTGTGTGTGTGTGTGTTTTAAATACTGAAAACAGTTTGATTAAAACGTTCACTAAAAATAAAGTGCCTACCAAAACAGTTTAAGCGGAGTTTTAACAGGCAATTTGCAAGTGAAAACGAACATAGAAATAATGACGTAATTAGTTGACAATTTGTGAGGGGGAGTTGTATGCAATTTTTTAATAAAACTTGTATGTATAACCTAAAGTACGACCTTCATAATTATTTTTATTATTTTTTTTTTTATTATTATTAATAAAATCATTATTTTTAATTTTCCTAACGGAGTTCTTTACCTCATATGGCGGCATTAAATAATAATCTATTATATATAACTTATAAGTAATGCATGGCTTACCTTAAGTCATACTGATAAGTTATATGATGCTTTGCGTAATCAATTTTTATGCTTACAATTTAGTAGCACTTCCCTTCGAATTAAATAGCAAGCACAAGTTTGTCACTTTTAGAACCGTCTGTAAAAAGAAGATACCATTATTTTCCAAAGATTGAGATTTCTCTATGATTACTTCTCTAAAAACGAGATTGAGCGTACATTCTTTTTTGTATAACCTTTTTCTTAAAAATGCTTAAATAAACCTAAATCGAACCTAACATTCTGTTATTACATATTAGGAGATTCTTATTCTGATGATAATGACAAAATTTTTTAATGTATTGTTACGAAAATTACAAACTAAAAAAAATACGCCTACTATAAACTTGACAAAGGAATTTACGCGAAATTTAACAGGGTAATACGATTAATCAAAACTTCGCCAGGAAATCGAGCAGTAAAGAAGATTAGTAGGCATAGCAGAATGGACCCAGTATTTATGATGTTCATACGGTTTAATGAAATTACGCCAGGAAGAAGCAGAAAAATTTTAGTAGACACAGCAGCATGAGAAGTAGCGTTTGTGATATTCGTAAAATTTATAAGCGAAGCATTTCGCTTAAGAATAGTCGGTCGTAACATAGAGTGATAAGAAGATAAGAAGTCAGTCGTAAGCAGTTAGTCGTAAGAAATTAATTATAATAGTCAGTTGTACACTAATAGTTGCATACTGATAGTTGTACATTAAGAGCAGGATTAAGGATATTCGAGTCAAACAAGTAATAGAGAAATAAGTTCTTTGAAACAATTGTAAAAACCATTGAGAATGAGAAATAAAATCTAAGATTTTCATAATCTAACCATACGGACTTTATCTTAAAGGAAAATATAAAAAAAAAGGTAGTTTTGTTTTTTTGTTTTTTTTTTTTTGTTTTATGTTCAAAAAAGTAAGTTTGAACAGAACTTTAACGAGCTATATATATATATATATAGAAAATTAAATATCAAATAATTTATTATATCCTGGAACAAAAAAGTTGTCCATATTGTTTTGTCAAAGTGTGGAAATGTCAACAAAAAAGAAAATGTATAGGCTACACACACAATTTACTTCCATATATGTGCTTTTAAATGTCTCATACATGCATGCATGCATAAGACGCAAGTAATAAATAAAATTCTGTTCTAATGAAAAAATAAAACGATTCCTGTGAAATTAGATTTAATTACATTTTCAACATAACAAAGTAATTGTGAGAATTGTGAGAAGAGAAAAATATAACGATAATAATAGCAGTACTAACGGAAGAGCAGTTACGTTAAAGGAAGTCAACAACAACAATTGCAACAACAGCCGCAAAAATAGAAAAAAACTATCATTATGTCTTCTGATGGAAACAAAATTAAGAGGATAAAGAAAATGAAAGATAACAACAACAGTCATAAAACTTTTTTACAACAACAATAAATGTCTGTTTAAATGACAATAAAATATAACGGAATTATAACTTTACTTTCTGCATAATACGTATAAACAACCGAAAGAGAACCTAATAATAATGTTAATATGTTTGCGATAATGTTAATGTTATCGTTGTTGTTGATGTTGTTGTTGTTGTTGTTGTTGTTGTTGTTGTTGATGCTCATGTTGATGTTGATGATGACTACAACTATACGTTACAAATGTTGAAATGCATGACACAGCCCGTTGTCTGATGATGCAAGTAATAACACGAATAGTAAATTGATATCAAACAAAATGGCTACAGTGATAGACAAATGAATGTCTTAAAAATGTAATTTTAAATATTCAAATAAAAAAAAGGGAGAGATGCGAATGAAATTTTAAATTTACCATAACATAAGTGAGAAGTAGGCAAAAGTAATTAAAAAAAGATAAGTCCATAATTGATTACTTATCCAAATAAATGTGGGCGTTAAACCTTGCTTACATTATTAGACTTCTTTAACCTTAAAATTTTGAACGATAAAGCTTGTGTGTGTGTGTGTGCGTTTGTATGTTTGTAGAGTTTATTTCAGTTGTTAATCAAATTGTAATAAATAAATTATAAGTGAATTTAAAAAAAAAAATAAATTATCCAAATACTAGTCTAACAAACAAATAAATAAATAAATTTATCATCAGAATTCTCGTAACGAGAACTATATATAACTTACGGTTAAAGTACATATAATTGTGCACTACTATCATAATAATAATTCGAGTAGATGATATTATAATGCTTGTTTTGATGTTATCACGACACATTTCAGGTGTAGTAAATCTATAGTTATAGCACACAAGTATACAAGTACATTTACATACCGCTCCATTTTGTATATTGTGTGTCTCTAACGATATAATTGACAAAACAAATATAAAAAAAAAAAAAAAAAAGTAACAACAAAACACTATGTAATCTTTCATAGCTTTCGGTATATTTGTATGTATGTGCGTGTATATCTGTATCTGTAAGTAAATATGTTACCATTTGCATGCTTTACCACAACCAATCTATCTAATCAGACATATGTACGCCAACAATATTTTGCTCAACACGCAACTATTTTACCATATTGGAAAACCGCCCGGCACCTTACATTGACTTAACGGTAATGTAAAAGCATTTATGATATAGACATTGCACTATTAATTGATGCATTGATATTCCCATTATAATCAAACATAAAGCATTGGTCTCATTTTCGTTGAAAATAATTTCATTTTCATAAATTCTAGACTTAAAATTAATGTTCAGCTATTAATAATTTTGGTTGACTTTAATTTACCTATCGTCTTTTGGGAAACAAAGAATGGCTTGCCCTACTCTATTTCTGATTGCAGCTTATTCATTGAACTCTTCGACATTATCTTTGAATTTGAATGCTTGATATATATTAAATAATATCTATAAAATTTATGGGAATATTTTGGATGTTATCTTTTCAAATGACATAAGTATAAGCGTTTCCCATATCGAATATTTCATACGCCCCGAAGATGGAGTTATCATTCCAGTTTTCTTCATATATATTCAATAATTGTCTTAACGTTAGCCTTAGTACGTGTAGTCCTTTTAATGTTATTACCTATCTTAGTCTTAGTGTTGCTCTATTGCGAAGCGTAAATATATCGAAACTTTCACATTTACGGGATCCGACAACAACTTAACAGCTAAAAAGGGTTTAAGATCTAACCGCAGATGACCGCGACGAATGTGTTAGACCACATTCACAACTGCTTCTAATAACTGTTTAAAGTAATAGTTGGGCTGGGAATATGGTACATATAGTTGAACGGCGTCGGTCACTTAATGTTTAGGATAATATAGTAGAATTGGCTTTCCGTGATTTATACAAAATTCAAAGACCAAAACCAGCCCACGAAGCTCAAGTTGTCTAAATGAGAATGCTGTCTGTGTTAGGTCGCTATGTTCAACAAACTTCGAGCATGCCTTATCGCCTCACCGCCGAAAAAGGCCGTTCGAAAACTATCATAGTGGTTATGGGTTCCTAAATAGGAAACAATTCTCACAATAGGGTTAACAAGTGTACTATATCTAGCGCTCATTTCTAGTACCTCAGGCGAAGAAGAATCCCTTGTAAAGTAGATGTAATTTTATACCTACTTGGGGACCATTTACCACCGTTCACTTCTGTGGAACATGCTATCGATCGTTCGTTAGACACACCGTAGCGTTAGAGTCCTCACGGTTAAATACTCATGATAATCCAAAGCAGGTCATCTGGAAGCTTTATTACGGTGATATAGATGACTCGCCAATGTTTTACAGCATCCTTTCTGTTGCTATAATAGCGTTCCTGTTCCTATTAAATCTAAAAGTAGAATTCTTAGATATCCAGTCTGATTTAATTTCTAATATAGAGTATGAAGAACTATGCCTTATAAGAGATTTAAGCGCATTGGTACTATCACGCACTGATTTCGAGAAAAGCCATCCCAGTGGGAAGGGACGTAAAGAGTATTGTCTAAAACCTGTCATTTATGCACAATTCCGATTAGGTCAAGTGTCTCAAGGATATTCATCTTAGCCAACCACTCTTCATGATATTTTTAATCAAATTACCTTCGTAGAAAGCATCGAAGTGTTCGACGTTTGCCGACGATATAAAATCATGATTTTATTATATAAAAAACATACAACGAAATCAAAAAAACAATTTGCGATTTCAATAAAATTGTATTGAAATCAAGTTAACCAGAACAAGAAAATAAAATTAATAATCGACTCAGTCGGCTCAGTTACCAAAAACAATGAAGTTTAACGTTTTCTACTTTTTCTAATTTTTCTTTACTATTACGTACCCGTCACATGTGTATATGTAAACACAAAAAATGTCTGTTTATTTCAATATAATTATAAACGCCAATGATTTCAAATGAAATTATTCAATGAAGTGAATGAAATCATCCTGAATATAAGCGCACTATTATGTGAACTTTTCATTCGATTCGTTTATTTATATATGTTATGAATAAAGAAAAGCTTGAAAAGACTAAACAGAGTACTTAGTATTTAAAGCGAGTATTGAGTAATGAAAGCATCAGATTTTTGTACGAAATTAATTATTAAATTTAAATTAATGATTCATATCAAAAAAAGTCTTAGACACCCAATATAGAGATATATATATATATATATATTTAATCTAATTTCTAAATAAATCTCGCAATTAATAAATTTTCTAATAAAAGTAAAATGTACTAGAAACTTAGCAAAAATCAATTTCATAAATATGCCGGCTTTTGTATCATGAATGCTTTCACTATACGATCACAATAAGGAGAAACCTAAATAAATTGCCAGAAATATATTTCAAATTTAAACAAATACTTTACTTGTAGAAATAATGAGCAATTATATTTAAAAAAAAAAAAAAAAATAAATGAATAAATATGATATCTTCTCTATAATCTTAAGTGTATGACGTTCAATATTCCTCTAGAGGCGAATAAGGTTTTTTTTTTTTTTTTATTTTAACTTGAAGTTATGAACCATAGAAAAATTGTCAAAAAAGAAAACGAAATGTTACCTCCTCAGTTGCGTTTGATATTTAAAATTAATATTTTTAAAACAATTATGAAGAGCAAAGAGCAAAACAAAGGCAAATAATTTTGGTAAAGATCTAATTATTAATTACCCACATGCATACATATATATATATAAGTGAGAATCTTTTTCTTATACATTTCTAAATAAAATGAAGGAATGTCATAATCACTTCAATATCATTAAAAATTTTAATTTCCAAATATCTGCGCCATTAATTATCAACGACTTATGTATTGGTATAGAACACGTGCATAATTTTACATATACATATATTATAATACATATAAATTTATGTATGTACGTTATTAAATTAGACGAACTTGTGTTTTAGGTTAGAGAATTTAAATATATTAAGTGTAGCAATAAAAAAAATCTTAATAAAAGAAATTTTGTTGAAAATAAACAACTCATATATAATGCATACATAGTATAGATAATAAACAACTGATTTATATTACACTATGATACGTTTATAATGAGAATATTTTAGCGCTTTTCGCCGTTTTCGTAACTAACAAGCAAATAAGTTATAATTTTGTTATAACAAAAAATTGTCAAATGAAATGAAATCAACATAACATAACACATAATTTCAAAAAAACCTATTTTGAGATCCTCTTCGTTTTACCTTCTTTTTTTTTTTACAACACACACCGTTTTCGTTACAGGATATATTAAGTTTATGCGAATGTATTTAGCACCCAGACCAACTTGAGATAGACCCACCTTTTACTATATCGATCTATACGGAATCATTTTCTGAATCGACTTAATCTTATCTCTCTGACCCCTGATGGCTGTCCCTAAATTATAGTTTTGTGTTCAATCTATAAGTCGTTATTTTTGAGATATTTTGACAAAAAATTCGAAACGTGTGTTTTACCCCTAAGATAAACGCTGCTGAAAATGCATTCGATCCTACCGATATTACGATCACTCCACATACAAAATCTCATTTGGAAAAGGTCTGCATATGACAAAAATTATAATTTCTAATATTCTGCGACGAACATCGGTAAGAGTTGGTATATAAAATATATTTGAAAAGTTTCGATCGGATGGGATCATTTTGTGAACCACTTGCCGAATACCTGTTCGTATGAAAAGTAAGCCTTTACATGGTAAAAACGACTAATTTTTAATATTTTATAATATAAGTGAGTTCCTAACAGTAGTTTGACACAAAAATTAACTGAAGGCTTATTTTTCGGAACGCACTGAATATGGGTTTCTCATGAAAAGTAAATTTTTATATTACAACAAAGTGTAATTTTCAGTATTTTATGGTAGAAATTGAGTTTTGGCAGTCAATTAGTGGTCCATAAAAAAAAACTTCTATGCGTTCACTTTCTTGTTTGCCCCACAAAACAAATACCAAATTATATTCATTTTTGCCTTAAAAAAAAAAGATCGAAACTATTTAATTTCGCTAGTTTTTAACATTGCGGAAGTGTGACAGATTTTTTCCATTCTTAGGGAGCACCGTGAAAGTTCATTGTGTTGTCTATGATTGGTGAGCAAACCACCAAAAACGCAGAAATGTTTTCAGTTTATATTATTCTGTAGGCGTGTACTTTTACCGCTTTGGTTTACTGTCAATATCAATCTGCGCCTACGAACTTTTATTGAAATTTGATTGAAATGTTTGCGAGCGGGGAAATGGTTACCGCAGACGTTACATAGATAAGCTAGCTGACAGACAGAGAGACGGAAGACCCCGCCTAAGTAGATTCCAATTTTGATATTGATCAAAAATATATATGCTTTGTGGATTCTCTGAAGCGTTTTCAATATTATATATTATATTACAAACGTTTTTACAAAAATATTCAATTTCAGTATGATATTATATCGGGTGGATGTACTTGATGCATTCTATTTGTGTACGGATACCACAGGATAGCTAATGCAATATATGTGGAATTTTTATAAGTCTATCTTCTATGATTTACGAGTTACACTGTAAATTTTTTTGCCAAATTTTGACCCGATATCTTCATTTTTCCGGCCAAAAGAATATTTACCTCTCGATCAGCATCAAATTTAGAATCGTTCTAGGGCTTCGAATGAAGTCATTAGAGGAAATCACTGATATCATTTTAGTATAAACATCTTATTAATGGAAGAATAATATGTTGAGTTTAATCTTACTTCAATAAAATACGACAATTTTTCGATAAAAAGATATAGTAACGCACAAACAACATAACGGTAGTAGTAGTAGTAGCATGCACATATTGACGACTCTCCTGTACGCATCCGTTTACTGTAGTAAATAAATGAAATCAAGCTTTACAGTTTTAAAATCAGATTACAATCGTTTTTCCAGAAACTGCTCTTTAAAATTCCTTTTTCTGTTTAGAAAAATATATTTCATTAGGACAATTTATGTCAAGATCACGCTTATCGGCAATTATAAATTAGATCGTTATTGGAATTTTCGTTTTCAAAGCGCGAAGCTTTTAAGGATTGGAAGCATAAAGTCAATACTTTGCGTAGCACCACAACAAAAAACTTTAGCTTTCGTGACAAATCGCACGATCTTGATAGTAAATTCACATCACTAAAATGAAACGAAATTATACGTTACAATGCTAAAATGGTGCATTTGTGTGACATCGTCTTGCTGAAATCTTATATCTTCAACATACATATCTTTAATTTCACGTCAAACAAAATCGATAATCATGTGGCTGCAGTGATCAGAATGCTAGGCGTATCGTAATGTAATGGATAAATTTGGATCTTCTTCGATACTTTCATTAGCAGCACCAATATTTGCAAGAGTTTGATGATCGTTCGAATAAACTTGATCGTTTGCGTAACTCTACAAAAACAATTCCCGCAATGACAACTTGTACGATATTTGGTGACTAATTCACATCACCTAAATATGAAATTCTATGTCCTGGAAATTTCTCGCGCAACAATGTCAAAACGCAGTGCGTTGTTTGTGGTTGTGGTACCGTCCTCTTGAAACCACATATCCTCAAAATATACATCTTTAATTTCACGTCAAACAAAATTGATAATCATGTGGCTCTACCTCTCTCTCTAGAATTAATGGTTTGTATGACGCCCTCGTAATTATCAAAAAGTAGGAGCCTATCACGCCTCATCCAAACGTTACTGTTCTACGTATTGCATTGTCAGCCGTTTTCAGTTCTTGTTCAGTTCCCAAATGTTGTGCGCGCCATGTAATGAATTAATTCTTCTATGGATCTTCTTCGACACTTTCACTAACAGCATCAATATTTTCAGTTGAGCATGCGTTTGGGTTTTAATAAATTTGTTACAAATCCAGTTTCTTCTTTCAAACTTCTTTACAGTTCTGCCTACAGCACGCTCAGACGTACAATTATTTCGACCATAATCTGCTTTTAATGAACGAAACGTACTTACTACAGAATCAACGTATTTGTAGTAAGTTTTTATTATTTGCATACGTTCAACAATTATTGAATAATCCATAGTATATGATAGGAAATATCCACATGATGCCCCGAATGAGACTTCTTCTTTATATATGTTCCTGAAACAATGTTACCAAACCCGGATCACGAAGTAGATTCAACAGAAAAGCGAAGGAAAATGAAAAAAATCAATCCATCAAAAATATCATACAAAATCATAATAGAATAGAAGAACAAATCCTATTATCGAGCAACCTATGATTTTTGGAAAATTTGTAAAAGATTGTTAAAAAAAAAAATAATGAAATGAATCACTTATTAAAAGGAAAATAATCCAATTGTGTGCGCAACACATATTTTGCGCATCGATTACAATTCCGACCAAAAGTGATTAATTATCAAGAAAATGAAAATCAGTGATGGCGGACATATGGTATAACAATACAGGAAAGCAAAACTGTTATCATCAGAAAATGATTACCGATGTGACGATAAGGTGTGCAAAATTCCAATACTGGTTGTACGCCAATTCAAAGAATACATGTGGTGCAATTTTAGATAACCCTCCATCGCAATAAATGTAAAATATATAGGATTTATCGACTTTAAATATTACGATTTTATCATTCCTTAAATCCTAAAACTTAAAAAATTTAACCTAACAAACCTAAGCTAGGAAGATACAATTAAAAAATTGAATAAAACAAATTTGTTTGCTATTAAAAAGAAGTTTTTCAATATTAATCAGCTAAAAAATTCAAACTATTGTTGGAAATTACAAAATGCCGAATCGATTCTATAGTGTATAGTGTATACTGATTGATCCCAGAATTCTGTCCTTCTCCAATCTAGATTTCATAGCTGATCTACCTTGAAAAGAAAGGAATTCTCTAAATTGAATAATTGATCTTTTTTAACTAATCTAACGAGTGCTTTGATAAACGGAATCACAGCCCAATGTCTACATAAGAATAAAATTTAATATGATTCGCGACAGCTATAACTATATTATTATTAATAATATTATTGAAAAACTGAAAGTAACAGAAATAAAAAAAAATGAAACCTACAAAGGATACTGGAATGAAACCGAAATTCATATGAATGAATATACAGATTTTATACGTATACATACATACATGAAGTTGCATAAACATATAAACATCTGCGTGTAGGCTAATAGGCAGAGAATTAATAACATAAAGATCATAAGGGAGACAACAAGGTTTCATGTCGTGAAGACTTAATCTCACGGCTCCCAATGACACGCAGAGATGGGCGGAGGTGACTTGTTTCGAAGTGCCAGATGGGGACAGGCATATGGACCTTTCTTCGAAAGCATAGCACATAATCAAAAAATCTCGTCTATGTTGAAAAAATTAAAGAAAAATATTAAATTTCAATTGATCTAAAAAGGCGACTTCTTGAACGTCATCTTCAAATCCATTAAGCCGATTGCATGATGCAGACATCGCAAAATAGAAAAAGAAATTTTTTTTAAATTCAAACTTCTTCGAAACCATGTTTTTCAACTTTCAATGATGCTTTAAAATAATCGGCTGGTAATCATTTCGCGATTTTTTCAATAAATGAAAAGTTGTCGATTCTATGACCGTAGTTTTTTCAAAACTTTTTTCCAAAAACAAAAAAAAAGCTATCAAATCGATTGCACCTTTTTTTCTAAACCAAATTATCAAAAATATTGCCTGATACTGACTAAATTTCAAAGAGGTTTTAATTTGTCGCTCTATATACAAAATTATGATCTGTAATCAAACGGTAAGGAAAAGGCAAAAAGCTCTATCACTCCATTATGTCCTTAAAAAAAAAAATCACAAAAAAAAATATTTTTTATGTACTTTAAGATTTTTATTTTTTTACATATATAAAAATCCAAATACTAATAAATCTTTATATTTTTAACATATAAATTTAAAAAAACTACTCCATTCCTAATGAATGTAAGACAAAATTACTTTTAATGCTCATAAGATTTTTAATTGTCTCTTAAATGAATTGTCTTTTGCTATATCATAAAATCGCACTCTAAATACGCAGATACTAATCAAGCTCGAAAAACTTTTGTTTTAACTTTTAATCCTCTAGTCCTCTTACTCTAATCAAGTATTCAAATGGAATAGCAGGCGAATTAATTTTTGTCATAATGAATGTTTTGTAAAATTCTTAAGAAAATCTGTTATATAAATAAATTAGTAGCTATAGCTAAACTATAAAGTAAAATTCAGCCTTCATAAATAAAATAATAAAAAAAAAACAAAAAAAAAAGAAATTCAAATATAAGATCAAACAAAATATCATACTTAGTAGCTGTGAAAAAAAAGCAACTGCCACAGCCTTGTCAGTAATTTTAATAACATCTCGCGATATCGCGGATATTATTATTGAAGCTAAAAGGAAAAGAAGAATAAAATTTTAAATTTGCACATAAGAGATAATTTGGAGCATTCTGCTTCACTACTACTACAGTCAATAAAATTAGAGGGCGACTCGTTACTAAGTTTCTCAATTAAAATTTCGCTCTTCTTATTGACAAATCAATTAATATTAGAACTTAGTGTAGAACTTGTTTTATATTTATGATAGACACATGAAATTTGCTAAACAAGATAAAATAATTGAATAATTTTTATACTAAAAACATTTATATTTTGTATATCAATCTTTCAATTTAATTTTAGAACAAAACATGAAATTATCTACCGACGGAAGTTCTTTTAATGTTAGGCTAACGACGGCGCTACAAGTTTTGCAATTATAATCAAATAAATTAAAGTTTACTGTAATGGTTAGACCGCTTAGACTTACACATTTTTTTTCGAATAGAAATACAAACCAAATATAAATTTTATGTTTATCATAAAAAAAAATTACATGCTTTTCTTTCTGAATTTTCCAAGACACACACACACACACAATATAAATTTTGCACATCTGACAATTCTTCTTATCATAAGTTCAAAGCTTCTCTAAAATGCTACAAAATACGAATTGTGAATCAGTTTTATATTTTTGTTTTTTTTTTTTTTTTTTTTTTTTGTATTTTGTATTTTTCTCACTTGTTTATTTATTTGAATATTTGAATATTTAATTTTAATTGAATCGTTTTTTTAATTTCGTTTATTTTTTTTTACGCATTTATTTTACGTTGATTTTAAAGCTCAAGTAAACAATTTGAATTTAGTTGATATTTCGATTCCGTACCCAAATTCTCTCCGTTTAGTAAACTAATACATAGGAAACATATAAAATAAAACAACTTAAAACGTTATACCCGGACACGTATACCTTACCTCATTGCAATGCAATTTTTAATCTATTTTCGCCATAAAATAATAAAAATTATAGCTTGTTTGTACATAAACAGATACTTTTCGTACAAGTCCTTGCATGGAATGGAGTCGAAAAAATCGACTTATATGGTCGAAATTATTTTTTTCTCAACGAACTTTTTATGCCTTATCTATTTTTTCTGGACATTCTGTAACAGATAAATTTTTGCATATCAAGGCATCCAATATAACCTAAGTTTACTACGGTAAGTTTATACTATATACTTTATACTAGACCAATTCTAATTATATGAGATTAAAAAGTATACCTTGCTGCCACATAAAGACTAAATTTATGAACGTGGTTTTCAATAAGAAGTGCTTCAAAACATGGTCTCATTCCATCCAAAATTTTTGTCCTTTATTTTCACGTACGCTAAAATATTAGCTTTTTTTATCGATTATGGTCAGTGTATATTAAAAATGGGAAATTTTTTTCATATAATGACCTTTCTTAAATAGGGACTCTTATGGCGATCCAATCCATTTCTAATTGTGTTCGGCGTTAGGTCAAAATATGTCAGTGTACCAAATAACTCAAAACTCAAAACATATTAGAAAGAAAGGCGGACAGGGGGATTGAATTGATTCTGAAAACTATTCTTGCTTTATCATATAAATAAGCATCCACCGAGATAAACGTCTAATCAAGCTCTCGAACTGTTACCCAACTAAAAATGAAGCCTTAAGGCATTTAAGGGCCATTTTTTTAGATCATTCAAATTTCTTTGATAACTGCGTTGTTTGGGACAAAGATATACTTAGACGATTTCACTATTTTTTGCTTCAAATTACTAACTAAATAAGAAGTAATGAGTTGAACTTACTCTCAAAAATCCAGCCTGTCAAAAAGTGACCTTCCGTTGAAAAAGTTGATGATCTCATCAGCAGACTTAATCTTTATACCAAAAACGTTTACTTATTTGAATCATATTTGAGGTTGAAAATTATATTCTTTTTTTTTGCAATAACATCGCATTGATGAGATTTATTCTGATTGACAGCTTTACTCAAAGTTCTGTTGTCTTAGCGCACTTGCTACTACAGTGTACCGCATCTGTTGTGTTAGTTTTACTAACAAACAAAGTCATTTCATTAAAGTAATTATGAATCATAATTAGAAAACTCGAATGTTGTATTATGTTGAGAATCCGAATACCTCTTTTATCGTTTGGACTGTGTTTCTTTAGTAAACCTATTTGAATTTTTTGAATTTTTTATCAATATTGTTTTGGAAAACGGCAACAACCCAGATATCTTTGTCTCGCGTAAAATATTCTTACACTAGATTACTTAGCCAGTCATGGTGATTTGTATGATTGAATGTGCAGATTAATATCACGATATTGCACTTTTACATATTAACATGTTTCCATAAAATTTTTGACAAAAATCAACTTATGTCACTTCCTTAAGATGATTTCGGATGACTGTCTTCTTCTTAATCTTAATTGAAGGGACACCTTTATGGTAATCGTTTTAAGTCAACAGAACTTATTAGAAAGGGTTCCTTGGCTACTTTGAAAGTTGTACCAAAAAAAAGAAACTCTCAAATTTATATAGAAGAGGTAATCGGATGGGACATAAAATATTGATTAGGCGTTAAGGACAGTTGTAAAAACCTACCAAAGAGTGCTTCCAATAATATAAAAATTTCTGTAATTTTTTAAGCACAATGTTATGCTAAAAGTTTCCGAAATAAGAATTTTACACATTATATAGACAGTTATCGATGTTTTAGCAAACCTATCAGCCAAACTGAAGCAGACAGGACCTTTGAGCTGAAATTTAATATCGCGACAACGGCGGGCAAAGGAAAACCTTAGAATTCAAGCAAAACGTCTCAATAAATACGATTAATGTGAAAGAAATTTTCAACGGTCTTGGCGCGCTATTGTTAGCCCTCTTGTACAAAAAGAGATTAGTGACAAACATTTATACGAATTTTGCATGGTTGTCAAAGCATTAAAGACGCCTTTCAATAAGAGACATCATTTTAAATCTATCAGGCAATAGAATCATTGCCTTTATTAAACGAAAAGACAGAGAAAGAGAGACAGGGATAGAGAGAGAGGGAGAGAGAGAGAGGGAGAGAGAGAAGGAGATAGAGAAAGAGAAGGAGGTGGACAGCGAGAGAGAGGGAGAGAGGGAGAGAGAGAGGGAGATAAAGAAACAGAAGGCGAGGGGCAGAGAGAGAGAGAGGGAGAGAGAGAGAACGGGATTGGCCACGGCGTGGCACCATCCTGCTGAAAGTAAGAATCTTTAGGTTTTATAGCATCAACTTCAGACCAAAACAATGGCATCGACGTAATTTGGTAATACATCCATTTACTGTAACCGTCGAATAAGGAACATTTTCGCTATTATTAAAAAAATTGTTCGACGATTTTTGTGGGGTTTCTAAATCTCAGAGGCGACAGTTTTGCCTGTTTATGTTATTAATAGAAGAAAAAAAAACTGAAAACATTACAGTCGGGCAAGGCCGATAGTTAAATAGCCTATAACACTTTGCCTTATATAATTAATTATTTGCTTTCGTGAAAAAATACTACAAATCATATCTTCTTTTTATATTAATGAACGCTTTTCACGGGAGCCTTTATAGGAAAGGAGATGTGACTTGGTTTAAATTTATCAAAATTCACATTCCCGTCAAAGATCTCCTTATTATTTTTTTTTCTATTTCTGCCCTAAAGTACTACAAAAAATTATATTTTTTTCATATAAAAACTTATATTTTATGAGAACACGATGGTATTTAAAAAATAGACGTACGTGGTCCAAATTTGGTGCAGTTAATAATTGAGTCTTAAAAGGATTTAGAAAATGATTTTAAATCGATCGCTATAATAAAACATGAGTTCATGTTAAACTCTTCTGAATGTTACATATAATCGTACAAAACTTAATATACCTTATACCGGAAATGGTGCAGGACACATAATGAATTAAAATCTATTAATAATGAATTTAAGTATCACGTATTGTCTTGCTAAGCATGTAATTTTTAAAGGTGGTCCTGAAAAGACCCGTCTAAATTTCTTTAGTGCGTTTCAAAAGTATTTTCGTACAGGTTAGCCGAATATAATGCTCAGCAAGGCGATTATTTCTAGTTAAGAAGAAGGATTTTCAAGCATTTATTAGAAAGATTTCCTAAAGAAAACAATGTGATTTTCTACATAGTTTCAGAGATATTCAAAGGTATTTTCAAGTAGGTTGAGATAGAGTCTATAGGAATATAAATATTTGTATGCTATTTTAAGCAAATTTATTGGGTTTTGTTGTTTTCAATGTTTGTGGATGGGTAACCTACGAGACACTTTTTAAAGTCAGAATTTAGCAAAAAAATTTAGTTGTAGAAAAGTTTTTTTAAGCAACAGCTGATCAATTAATCACATCATAAAATTTGCAAAGATAAATGAAAGAATTTTTTGTAATTTTTAAAAGAATGCATTTTAAATTTGCTCCAACTGACCTCAAAAAACGTATTAGCTTTTGAAAAATTATTATCAAAAGGTAACAAGGTAATCTTCGTTTGACGTTACTCTCTTAAAGAACGATTTAGCATGAAAAGTGCCATGCTTACGTATAAACACCTCCATAGCAGGTAATTTGTTCACCGATCAAGTACTTTAATGAGAATATTCAGCATTGTTTTCATCTGGAGTTACTCGCATATAGTACGAACCCCTAAGACGGATACTCGCTCTTTAATTGCAATGCCCATCCTTAGAATAATTTGAATACAATAACCTTTCTCCTTTTCTCCTTTTACATGTCCCCAATTTCAGGTTAAACACACACGCACACACAAACTCTAGTCCATCTTTTCATTTTGCTCTAACTTTAATCCTTACTTACCACTGACGTAAATTGATGTTAGATCAAATATCAAATTAAATGAAATTAAAAAAAATACAAGTAAAAAAGCAAGAACTTTTGTATGTGAAGCGATATGGAATGGAAAGCATCGAGATACAAATTAAACAAAAGTGCGAACAAAAATCCCGTGAGATAAGATGGCGATAATATACGAAACTTTTATGTTTGCACTTTTGCTTCGATTTTGAGTAGACATGATGAAACAATTTTGAACCGTTTATTACAAAAGGCCTATCTGCGTACTATTAAAGAAAACTACCTAAGATGTAAGTGAACGTTTTCGAAATGAAAAAAAGAAAGCAGCGTCGGATATATTTTACTTCACTCTAATGAGTTTACAGTCAGTTTTCCGGAATGTTTTTTGAAACTGAAAACGAACAGCTAAGGAATGTTTTTTTCTTATTATATATCCACCTTCTCGGTATGTATATATAAGGAATCAATTCATCATTAGCTTCATAGTAGAAAATTAAAAGAGTATTGTTGTGTTAGACTTAATGCAAAATACCGGTAATTGTGATTTCATTAGTCGATCGAGTGATACAGGATTTTTATTATAAGAACTATACGAGCCATAATTGGTTTTGGTTCCTTCTAAATCATCGACAAACGGGCTTTAAAGCACATATATGCTCTTTGCCAGCAGAATCGTTTTTCAATTCAATTGTATCTTTCTAACAATCCAAGCATTACATACCACTTATATAGTGTTATCCATTTCGTGACTCGGTTTTGATAACCTTGTTTCAATAACATATGTAAAGCTAAATGGTCCGGGGCATCGTGTCTCCAGTGTGATCCTCGCCATCTTATAATAATAGGGAACATTTAATAACCGTTGAACGTGTAAAAATAGCAAAAACTTAATACAAAACTATGGATTCTGTAGTAAGAACATTTCGTTCATTACAAACAAATTATGGTCGAAATAATCGTCCGGCTGAGCGCGTTGTAGGCATAACTGTAAAGAAGCTTGATGAAACTAGATTTGTAACAAATTTATTAAGGCCAACGCATTATCGGAACACACGCTCAACTGAAAATATTGACACTGTTAGCGAAAGTGTCGAAGAAGATCCAAAATAATCCATTACACGGCGCGCACAACATTTGGGAACTGAACAAGAACTGAAAACGGACAACAATGCAATACATAGAATAGTAACGTTTGGATGAGGCGTGATAGGCTCCTACTTTTTGATAATTACGAGGGCATCATACAAACTATTAATTCTAGAGAGAGAGGTAGAGCCAAATGATTATCAATTTTGTTTGACGTGAAATTAAAGATGTATATTTTGAGGATATGTGGTTTCAAGAGGACGGTACCACAACCCAAACAACGCACTGCGTTTTGACATTGTTGCGTGAGAAATTTTCCGGACGTATAATTTCACGATTAGGTGATGTGAATTGGCCACCAATATCGTACAATTTATCACTGTGGGAATTTTTTTGTAGGTTTACTTCAAGCATCACGTTTATTAGAATGATCATCAAACTCTTGACATCAAGTTATGGCGAAGCGATCGTCCGCTTTGTGCGAACAACTCATCGAAAATTACGTCACCAGGATCCAGTTCTGTAAGACATTACGTGGAGGACATTTATAAGTAATGTTTTATTTCTTTTATTTTTATTTTAAAAATCAGGGCGTATAGCTCCCAGAATCCGCTCATATAAGACCTATGAACATAGAACCTTATTTTATTTATGATCCGTCAGCAAATCAAATTCATAATATCGTATACTTTTACTCAAAAGTTAAACGCATTTAAGAAAAAAAGAAAAAAAGAAATACGTTTTTATGCTCTGGCCCTTAATGCATACAAAAACGGTTTCAAATTTAGTTTTATGCTTACGCTTCCAGCTGGTATTATGTTGTTATTACGGGATAAAAACCTTTTCAGTCAATAAAAGGAAACCAAATATAAAATAAATTTCTTCGTGTACCTTCTTCGCCCTTATTTATCCCAAAGGGAAATATAAATGTTTTGTATAAGATATTTTTTTTTTTTTCTTTTGTAGAAATTCTCTATCATTTCTAATAAAATAATTTATACTTAGTTATCTCGAAATTACCGATTATCGCGATACTTTATTCACACGTTTTTTTTTTATATTATTTGGAAAGTAAAAAATTTAATAAAAATAAACATTTTAACTAGCTAGCAGCTTTTCGTATACGTATTGTAAAAGTAATTACGTGCGAAAAATTACCCTATCTTCATACGCCGAATTTAATCTTTCTTATATTAAATATATAAAATATAATATGTAAAGGCAAAAAAAAATATTAAAAATCTTTTTGTCTTTTGTAATTTTTATATAAAACTTTTTCTTCATTTAAAATGCATTTTATTTAAGTACATAATGATCACAAATTTTTAATGATGTTTTGTCATTTTGATATTTAACAATCATTACATCGTAAACTGCAGAATCAAATGTTTTTATAGGCCACTTTTCAAGTCAAATTTGTACTATTAAGTTAATGTAGCAGAGGGGAGTAATAAATGGCAGTCCGATGGGGAAAGGTCCAGCTTATACGTTGATTATATCAAAACTTCCCACAAATAAGTTCTCTCTCTCTCTCGATTCTTCAACCATGCATGTGATCTGGTGTTCTCACAATATAGAAGACAGATAAGATTTTTTCTATCGATTAATTTTGACTAATTTTAATTATTTTCCTTTTTTTGTTTTGTTTTAGGTCGCATGGTGTGATCTGACTAATTGCTAACAAAATACAAATTAGAATAAATCTTTTGTCCTGATACTAGAACCTAAGAATGTACGAAATCTTTCCAATGCCGACACACCCCATTTAATCTTACGGGATACAAGGGCGCATTACTCTTAGCCTACAGCTTGTTTGTGAACCATTTACCTTTCTTTGATTATAATCTTTCTTTTTTTCTCTATTAATTATTTTCCATCAATAGTATTGATTTGCCTTGAAAATAGGTTAATTTCTATGTATTTTTATTTTATCCTAAAATTCCAAAAATTTTATTCACTTCCAAACTAATACAATAACTTTAGAGACAACTGATGAAATGCAAAACTCTCTCTGCATGAAGAATGTCTGTGCATCAAAATTTCACGCATCAATATGAGTCGTGTTGTCGGATATATGACACCAAACACCGTTTAATGGCAAACATCTCTTAATATTTTTTATCGTACTAGAGAGAGTAAAAGTATATATAAAATATAAAATTGCAAAATCAATCTTTACATAAATTATAGGCTAATCCTTTTTCTACACACATATATGTAATAAATATCTATATTAATTTGGAAATTTGTTAAGTTAAGTGTAAAACTATGAAAATCGCTCAGATTAAAATGCAAGCTATCGTTATTGATTTTAATTTAAATCGATCCATTCGAATGATTTTTTTTTTAATTGCAAATACTGTGTTTAATTTACAAATAAAATTATTGCAATTACGATTATCTCAATTTTATTCAAAATAAAAAAGAAAAAAAAAAACAAACCACGCAAGAGAGGACGAAGAAAATTTACTCTATATAGGTCGTGTGAAAGCAGTAATGATAACAAAATTTAATTTAATGAACGGTATAGAACTCAAATCAATATGAAGATCTGCCTGTTGGTCATTGTTTACAAACAACAAATAATTACAATGTAATTAAGAATAAATTTTAGCATTTCACAACCACCTTTTTTAGGACGCATTAGACATATAAAAAAATTGGAAATCGTTGTACTTCAAAAATAAACGTTTCATTCACAATATATTTGAAATTGTTAGGAAAAATTCCAAACTTCTTTTCTTTGTTTTTATATTCAAAGTTTGTATTGAGATTTACCCAAGATTTTTTGGTACAGTAAACTTATATCCGATACCAAGCTTCTACTAATCTAGTGGTTTTAGAATATTCTTTGAATATTTCTTAGTAAATTGAGTTCAAAAGGAGGATAAGGGATAAGGTAAAGCAGACATATGCTGGTTTTGACCATGACATGTAAAAAAAGATTTAAAAAACCTAGGAGCTCGACCGAGTATTTTTTTATTTTCAACTATCATTTTATACGAAAACATTATCATTAGACTCCTTACAATATTCATTTTTTTACAAATATTTTTCGCTTTAACAAACATTGTCGTTAATAATAACAACAACAATTTTAAAAGCATTTTTAAAATTTATATGCATGTTTCAAACTCTTAATAATTTCGGAAATGTCTTAAAAGAAATTTAAACGATAATTATATAACTCTTTCCTTTTTAGTGGATATGATAATAATAAAGAAACTTTAAGAACTTAAGTCTTCCTTGCAATAAAATCTTTCTCGATCGTGATAATGTTGTTTGGATATGCAAAATAAACTTCATGAATATTTTACCTTTTCTGTTTGCAGTAAAAAAAAAAGAAAAAATTTTAAAAAATTCGTATTAATTTTGTTATTATTTATTTAAAAATTTAAACACTTCACAAGCACTTTGGAAAACTTTTTTTTTTTTAAATTTATTCCTTAAATTTAAATAACATATAATACCCATCGGTACATATATATATATATATGTTTGTGTAATGATTTTCTATTATTTATATGACTTGACACTGCGGATTTTTTTCCTTTTTTTTTTAAATTATTTTTATTATATATAAATAATATAATTATTTTTTATGCTTTGCTTTTTGTTTTATAAACACTTTAAAATATATTTCGCAAGCACACGTATAGTTGTAATTTACACATGTTACATACTTTAGTTAGCATTCTGAACACATCCGAATCAACGGGAAACTCGTTAACAACTGAATTTTCCGATTTTCCGCGTAAGCGCCAACAACTGTCAAAGACACGGCCGATACGTATTTATAACCAACACAGTCAGCAAATAATAATTTGTCGACGAAGTATGTTTTATTTAAGTTCGTTATTTGTCGGATTTATTCGTATTGCAAATCGGCTCTTGCATGCCGGCAAAATAATATATATAAACAAACTACAATCGAGCAAAAAAATGAAAAAAAAAAGGCAAAAGAAGCATCATCAGGATTGTTGCTCCATACATTGAAAGAGAGACAGAGTGAGAGAAAGAGAGAGAGGATAAGAGAAAGGAATAGAGAGAGAAAGAGAGAGAGAGAAAGCGAGAGAGAGAGAGACATGTTCTCAGTGGAGAATATGCTGTTTTGGGGGGTAATTTGCTTTTATGCTTTTAAACTTTTATGCAGTTAGTAGGCAGTAGTGAATAATAAAATCTAACAACAATACCTACATCAACAACCCCAATAATTGGCGGGAAAATATTAATGCAAACATTGCAGATGCAAATTTAAAAATTTTTTTTTTCATTAACTATCAACATGTTGCCATCATATTTCTAAACATCAGTAGCAAATTTTTGCCTCAGTGATGTTGCAATTATTCCACGTGCTTTTTAACGATTGTAAATGCTAAGCACTGAGCATGCGTTAAAGTCGAAGGAAGTCCTTGTCAAATTATAGTAAATTTCTTTTAAAAAATGCATATACACGATTGTTGACTCAATAAAACTTATGTTTGTCAGTTTATTCTGTCGGCCAATCAAAAGTGTGACAACATAATGCGCACCAAAGAATTTTTTAGAAAAATCTAATGCCAGCTAATACAATTACAATTTCAATAACTTTCTGTTTATATTCTTACATTAAAATTTGATGATTGCATTCATCGAATGGTCTTTTCATTTGATCGAGATCGTAGTGTACTTAATGACCACTTTCTTTTTGCTTATAGGATAAGTTATAATCCTATTAAAAATTATTATTTCAAATATTGAATTATTCAATTGTACTAACAGCAGATGATCGAGAATTCTATCGCTACTAAAAAGCTCGAAACACACACGCCTGAACAATTCATGGACATGATGTAGCCCTCTTAGATGATGTTAAGAAAAAGTTTTGATAAAAAATTTTATATTCGAATTACATACCACTCAAGGGTTCAAATCGTAGATTTATCTATTTTTATATTTGATGATAATGAACAAGATGAGTGATAGTCGCTAGTGTCAGTACACAAAGTATAAGGTGTGTTGTAATTTGGACAAAGCTCTTTTTCAATATATATTCTAGTGACGATGACTTTCCGAGTGGAAAACAAACATCCATTACAGACTTATAGCGTTACAAGTGACAATAAATCCTTCAATACGAGGCATCTCTTTTGAACAGCTTCGACACTAGCATTATGATTTACATTCATTCCCAAACGCTGATGAACTTGCTGCAAATTCAAGCTAATAGAGAGATTGATGGTTAAAATAGGATTATTGGTTAAAATACTCATTTACAATCTTTGGTCAATTTGTTCGGAACGAAGCGTGAACAGATATTTCGGAGGGCTAAATATTCGATAAAAATGCGATAAATTGGCATTTTAGCGATATCTAATTTCAACGAAAATTTTCGTTCACGTTTAATCCATTCACACACACTTCTAATCGTAACTCCAATTTCCATTAATGTCGATCGGCCAATGTGCTGGCGATCCTTTATATCTTCATACATATCTTTGAAGGGCGTATATCGCTTCGCTATGGATTAAAAAATCGTCACAATGAGCTTAATTTATTAATTAAACAAAAACAAGTAAGAAAATTATATTCTGCTGTGCCGAATCTTTTATACCCATCAAGTTTATCATAAAAAAAGGGGTGGGGGGAAGCTACATTTTAACAGGTAGCCGTGGCAGATTTTTCAACTTATACTGTACACGAGGCCAATGATCGATTTAGCGCATTTTCAATAGCAACGATTGCGAAAGAACTTTCAATGTTTGTGCTACATTTGATTCGATATCTTTATTTGTGCCGCTAGGAGAATGTTTACCACAGACATTATACAGTCAAACAGCCAGACAGATGGGCAGACATACTGACGGATACGTCCAGGTGGATTCCGAATTTCATACTGATCAAGAATATCTACATATTATGTGGTTTCAGAAGCATCTTTCTTAAAGTTACACGAATATTTGCAAAAATTTTATATTTCAATATTCTATTATATCGAGTAGGCGCGGCCGATGCTTTCTATTTTTGCACAAAGAATACGGGATAGCTAACGCAATATTTTTGGAAATTTTTTTTAATTCTATCTGCTATGGCTTACAAGTAATGAATATAAATCTAATTATTTTTTTTTTTGGTTCCAAAAACAGCGGTGTTCTCAATCTACATTGCACTGTGAGCGTGTCCTTGACCGATTTAGCCCCTTTTCAATATCAAACTGCATGCCAGAACTTCTAATGTTTCTGCCAAACTTGAAGCCGATATCTTCATTTTTACGGCCAAGAGAATGTTTACTACAGACATTACACCGACGGAGAAATGGACAGACGGACATGCTTAAATCGATTCTAAATTTGATGCTGATTAAGAATATAAATATTTTGTGGGATCTCCGAAGTTTCCTTTTAGGAGTTAGAAACCAAATGGCAAAATGAAATATACCTCTCACCTTCGGCGGTGATATATAAAAATGGATGTTTTACAAAATTTAAAACGACTGTTTTCTTCGATATGAGTTTGTGCATTAATGCAACAAACACGACACCACTGAGAGTAGAACAATATGGGCCGCTATATTTTCGATTTCCATTTAGCAACGTGCGGTGCTAACGTCAGTTAACTCGGAATAGTTGGACCTTTGTACTTCCAGTTGTCATTTAGCACAGTGTGATGCTAATGTCATTTACAGCGAACTCTAAATTTCCGATTTCCATTTAATATTGTCATATAATGCTATGTGCAGCGGAACAACTAGGCCTCTTCATTTCCAATTGCCGTTTACCATCGTCCGATTTCAACCTACTTGAACAAAGATGATTGAGAAGTTGACGCAAAGGGTATACTGTCACTATATCTCGGCGTCTACATGTCCGATTGCCATTAAGATTTGACAAAATATCTATATTGCATGTACTTTTCGAACTCAGACAACCGCTAATTTGCAAAATTTTCTTATCTACCTTAGAGCGCACTCTGCATATGGGGTATCCCCGCGTGTAGACACGTCTAATAATATTGGCCTTCATGACAAGCCTTATATATTTCATTATTTACGTATCCAATTTGTATAGGGTTTTCTTTTTTGTTTTTGACACAATTAGTCAGTTCTCATTATTAGGTTGTATCCCTCATCCATCTACGTATGCTTTAATATTGATATTGTCAGCCTTCACAAGAATCTTAGATACTGAAAAGTTAAACAATATTAAATCATTTCGCTGGCTGCTGGCTGATTAAAAATAAATTTAATTAATTCCCAGAATTAAAGTGTAAATGTTGTGTTTTAAAATAAAAAATCCCATAATAAGTTCCAAGCCTTAAATAACGTCTGCGAAAATTTTCTATAAACTCCATTATTGGTTTAAAAGCTGCAGTGGTTTCAGTGACGCTCCTTTTGTAATTTTCCAAACAGTAAAAAAATCGAAGTTTCGTGTGTCAATTGAATATCACTTATTTATGGAAAAAAATACGCTTTAAAGTCTTTTCTGTCGAATGCCTTACCTTATAGGTGGTTTGGTGGTCTTAAACGAAGTGGCACAGGCACTGACGATATTTAACGTAATAGACGCTCAAGAAAGGTGATTATACCAGAAAACATAAGAACGTCTTGAAAACTACTCTCGATAGACGATAATTTAAGTTGTAAAAACCGCTTCACCCCTCGTAAAGATATCAAAAGGCAATGTGTTCATGAATTGTTTTCCGATTAGATATTGCGTTTACTCACGTTGGAACAAAAATACCATATCACAAATCGATGGCTGCATTGGCAAAATTATATGAATTGAAGTTCAAGCCTTTGCCCCACGCGTCAAATTTTTAAGATCTGTTCTACAAATAGCTGTTTGCAAAACTCAAAAAGACACTTGTGAGAAGAAGAGGTGAATCAAAGACAAGATCAGTGCAGAGACTAAAATGTATTTTGAAAGTTTAGACAAATCATTCTACAAAAAAGATATTGAAATGTTGGCAAAACGTTGAAAGGATTTTAGTATTTTTGAAAAAGATTTTGTTAATCAATAAAGTCGAATTTTGTGAAAAGAAAATATGTGTACTTAATTCGCTTACATACTTACTTATTTATCAACTTATTGCTTAGCGATGAAATGAACGAACGTCGCTCCAATTCGATGCACCAATTTGCACTTATTTGCAAGAATAAACAGTAAATGCATCACATGGAGTGAATTTCGATAATAAAAAAAAAAAAAAAAACGAAAGAAAAGTGCAGAATAAATACCAAAATCAATTTTGTCTTTGAATATTCTTGAAACTTACGTGTATATTATAGAAAACTTCAAGACACTAAGCTAAGTTCATCAAACAGGAATATTACAAAATATTCGTTTTCTTCATTCAATTTAATATTTTTTATTTTTACTCTCTTGAAAATTTAAAATCGAGAAAAAATTTCTTTCATTTAAATGAAATGATTTGAAGAAACCTGGCAACCTTGGTCGATCTACAACAGTACCTTTGAAAAGAAAGTCTAGCAAACGATCATTATTTTATTGAAATGATTTTTTTAATATATTTTCCAAATTTTTCCCAAAAAGTAAAAGCTTTTCCTCGAAGCTAAAACATTATAGTCGAGCAAAGTCAACCATTCTATACCCTACATCGCTTTGCTTAATAGAAATCTTCCTTTACTTTCATGGCAAAATACTACAAATTATACCTTTTAAGTAAACGCATGCTTTCCATGCGAGTCTTTATATTTTCTATATTCTATTTATATAATATTTGTATTTTATATATTTTTTTTTTTTTTTTGATCATATAAACACTCTTTCCAAATGTCGCGTTAGATAGGAATCGAATTCATTCGCCATAGCATTTGTCTTTAAACCACAACATGCTAGTATACCAAATTTCAGTAAAATATCTCAAAAAGATGCAACCTGTAGCTGCAATATAAATATATATAGACAGACGGACAGACGGACAAGCTGACTTAAAACGATTCAGAAAATGATTCTGATTCGATCGATGTAATAAAATTCTTCTGAATGTTACATTTATCCGCATAAACTTAATTTACCCTACGCTACAAGTGATGATGTAGGGTATAAAAAGAAACGCAATCCTCCATGCAATCATGCGGCAAACAACTCACCATTTTAATTAATTTATTGACTACGGAAATTCCAATTTAATTTACGGAGATATCGACACTATCTAACTTGTCATCGCAGGCGTAATGACAATTTCGATAATGATTTTGACAGTTAGTGGTTTTTGTGAGCCAAAAATAAAATTTAAACATTAATTTGCATAAATATATTATACGTGCGGCTGTAATGTAAAATTTCAGCTCCAGCTTCAACCTCAGGCAACAACAGACTAAATGCAAACTTCCACAAATTAAGCCATTGGCATATTTTGACAGACAAAAACACAAGCACACGCATACGAATGTCCATGGTGCGTTACAAGCAATAAGGATGATGATAGCAAAGCCAATTTACATAAGAAATATAAGAGTGTATTATATTTCAAGTTTCTTTTTATATGAAATCAATTGAAATAATTTTGAAATTTTTTTTTTTCTTACAAAATAAACCATTCGATCATTTTCTTTTAATTAACTCAATATATTTTTCACGATTTTTATTTATTTTTTTTATTTTTTTTTTTTCATTTTCCAATTTTGTTAAAAGATATGTCCTGTTTGCCTTGAAAATCTCTCTTTTACTTCTCTTATATAAATTATTAAAAGCTACAACAACTACATGGATATTTACACTGCATGTAAATTTACCTTCGGGGCGTAGATTAACAAATTGTTTAACATGTTATTTCACAGGACACCTGATTTTATGTAAGTGACATTTGTAATAGCTTACAACTTGATAGTTCAAATTAAAAAAAAGTTAAGAGAACTTCTTGCAAATTAAAAGTCATCAAGAAAGCCTTTAGGATGACAGGTAGCAAAATCTTATAATAAAAAAAAGAAAAAAAATGAAAAACAATAAAAAAATTGATACAAAACAGTTAACATTAATTATAATTTCTTGATATTAATGTAAATTCCACTCATCAAAAGAAAGAGGAAAAAGTCTTTCTTAAAGTGAAAAAAAAAAAATTTCTAAATAAAATTCATAATGATCTCAGACGTAAACGTAAAAAATTCAAATTAAAAATTCACGATACTTAGAAGCGTACTAAAAGTAACTTTTGACTCCTTCATATGAATTTTCATCACATTTTGTTGCAATGTTTGGGACAAAATCAAGAATTTTAGTTAACATTTGACTTAATAAAAACATTTTCTATAATCCGCTCATATATTACTCCTGAAACAATATGTGCATAAGAGTGAATATTTCTTGGCGTACGGCTACAATAATGAATAATGTACAAATTCTACCGTTATTTTTAATAAGTCTATACTCTGATAGTGATCGCTATGCCAATGGGAGAAAGACATTTTCTACTGATTCTATTGATTGACTGATCCAACTCAGCACCACAAAAGTCTATTTTTATGGACATAATAAGGTTTAAATAGGCTATAAAGATCAAACTTAATTCTTTTCTTTAACGATAAGGTTAATGTATGCATTCGATTTGAGTTCTTGAATTACTGCAATTTTTGCATACACGCAAGTTCAAGTTTTTGTACAAAATCGGATTGAAGAAGGCCCTATAATGGGAAAACTCAACTTTTCGTCCCCACTTAATGACATGACATCATCACTAAGTGTTAATGACAATATGAATTCTGTTTCAAAAAAATATCGAATATATCGGCGA
Source organism: Glossina brevipalpis (assembly GCA_000671755.1). Classification (NCBI taxonomy): domain Eukaryota; kingdom Metazoa; phylum Arthropoda; class Insecta; order Diptera; family Glossinidae; genus Glossina; species Glossina brevipalpis. The sequence continues at coordinate 2,495,244 of KK351012.1, forward strand.
ACACACCCGGTGTTAAATTGTGTTCGAAGATGCGTTAATCACAAGCCACAAGAAATAGGAATAAAAATCCTGGCGTAATTTACACTCAAAACTATTTAAATATTTAAAATTATTGAAATACTTTGTAATGTTTGTGTGTGTATATACATATATAATAATAGATCAAGATCGTGACATTTTGAATAAACTGAAAGAAATCAGAAATGTGCCATTTTGATCGATAATGTTTTATTAATTTTCTTATAAGATCATTATTGACCATCATTGCATAATTCATTAAATTTGTGAAAGAAAAACTAACCCAAGTGATTTTTCCGTAAGCCATTTTTCAAGTCTGATTTATAACATTAAGAGAGTTGCCCTTGTTTTGCTGAGATAAATCAGGCGAAACAAGTTTCGCTGCGATATGGTGGATGCATAAAAACTTCCCAGTCAAGTGCGGACAATTTTTGCCAGGTGATTAAAGATCGATCGGTGGCATTGTCTTTTCTATTGATCAATATTTTAATTGCATTAGATATTGACAATAGAGAAATGGAATTAATTAGATGGCCAAGTTAAAGCAGCTCATAAAGAGCGATACCCTCCCAAGGCCACTAAACACAAAGCATCACTTTACTTGTTGTCAATATGAGCTTCATTACCGTTCTACTTCATTCATTGCTCACATGTTCTTGTCGTACGTAACTCACTTTTTATAGGTTTTAACACGCAGATTATCAAGCGAGCGAACTATTTTATCACTTCAATTCCAAATCTAAATTATTATAAACCACGGCAAACCACCTTCGTTTTTGCAACAAGCTGCCCTTAGCCAGTACAATAATACAGATCTTAGAGGTGTAAAAAAAAAAATGTATTTCTATCGATTTTTTAATAACGTTTACTGAAAGAAAAAAAAACGAAAGCGCTTGCTAGCAAGCTCGTTCTATTTAATGTTCAAAAAGACTAGATTAGATTGCTTGATTACTTACGTTGTATTAGGTAGTAATTTTTTGGAAACTGATCAGAAATTATTGAAGTTCACATTTCAGTTAGTTTAGAACCGTACATAAAAGATACTGATGACAACTGATCTATACTTTTGCCTTAGGAAAGAAAAAGAGCCTTAGGAAAATCAAATATTTTTCCGGTTGACACGGATTCACTTATGAAAGTAGCTACGATTATTTAAAATACGTCTAAATCACTATAAGCTATCTCTTCATCATTCTAACTAGTAAACGATATAAATTCTATCAGTGATTCACTTAATTTTAAAGAATTTCAAGTTTAACTTAAATCTGCCATATAAATGGAGCGTTCAATTTACTGACGACTTATTAAAAAATCAATATAGATTTCATACTACGCCTTTTTTGTATTATATATGAAAACAACAACGTAGTAAGTAATCTTTCTTCATTTATACAATTTAACGATTTAGCGCGAAATGAATAAATTGAACTCAAAATCTTTATCCTCTATATTACGTAATACAAAAATTTTTTTGTTTTTTTTCTTCTCTGTAATGTTATAAAAATAGAGTTAACATATCGTTCGTTCTCGTTCATTGGAATGAATGTAACTAGAATTCTCCATTTAATTTGAAATAAATTGTATAAGCCTCGCTCGAATAAATTTACAGTTATTCCTTATATGTATTTTATTCTATAATTTCATGATTCTCTTTTTACACTATAATTTTTTTTCCAACTGTTATAACGGTCCACCCTCTACGTTTTCTTTATGCATACTAATGAGTTTTTGTAACAGCATGACTTTAACTTTATGCTTTGACATGTTCTAAGGCATTTTCATGGGTACATTCAAAATAAATTAATTTCTAAGATGTTTTCTTTAGTTTATAGTATGCAAAAAGTCCTTGTTCTTTATCTTTTACTTTTGTTCTATTAAGTAGCCGGGGCATATGAATAAAAGAAAATTGTTATTTTTTTTGTTATTTATTTCAACTAACCACAATTGTTATGGTTTTTATAAAAAGTTCTTTCCTGTGTAAGAAATTTCTTATATGTTATGTTATATAGTCACATCCACACGCTCTCATCCACACATTATGTGTATAGATATCCTGAAACCTTGCCTTGCATATTCACATTCATATTACACATATTATACATATCTTTAGATTAATTATGCTGATTAACAGACCACATGCAGGTTTTGTTTTACGTTCGTTCATTATGTAATTAATTTGAATGACTTTCGGTAAGTGATATTTCCGCTCAGCATGTATTACGTACAGTTAATAGTTTTCACTTAGATAATATATATATGAACATTGCAGATATATATATATATATATATCATATGTTCATATACCAAATATTACACACTGTTGGCTTTTATTATTGTATCAAACAATTAATTGTGATGGAATACACCACAAAGTTTAGATAGAATTTTATTATAAGGATGGAGATTATCTACAATCATATCAAAGTAGATATGTAACATATCGTGACCATTATGGCTTTTAATCAATCAATTAATAATAACAGTTAGATTAGTTCACAGTTCAGCTACATTGACCTTTATTGTATTTTGTGTTCGCTAATGGCTGACTAAAAATTAGCCCAAAGAAAAATAATCGGAATTATAAAATAGATAGAATTAGTTTTTGACGAGATCATTATCCTCTTCAGTTATTTGAATATATGTTACAACTACGAGATCTGTCCGAAGGAAAGATGACTTTTTATTCTTCTCGAAAAATGTTCATCAATATCTATTTTGCACCCTTCAAAGTAATCCCCCTTGCCAGTGTTTTTTTTAAGAACTCCATCATTTCAAGGAATTTTTCAGTTTTGGGAATAGGAAAAGTCGCTGCAGGTCAAGTCTGGTGAATAACGTGTCTTTTTTTTTTTTTTTTTGAACCCACTTCGTGTATCTCTATGTTATAATTATTGTAATTTTATCTATAAAATAATTCATTTCTTATATAAAACCGTATGTTTTCATCTATATCTATAAAATGACTATAAGTGTAATGCGTATGATACCTCCAATATGCATCTGTAATATTTGCGACAATTTTTTTTGGTAAAAAAAAAAAAACAAAAATTTAAATAAATAAAAAAAAAATATATATATATATATATACCAGTTTATTTACTAAAAACTAAATATATAGAACATCTGCGTAATCTGCATGATGTTCTTTGTGCGTTGAACAACAGTTCATTCAATTTTCGTTGAAAGTGTTTGAAAAAAAAAACTGCAAAAGTTTTTTTTATTAAATTTCATGACCTTTTTTGTGTTTGCTAAATAATCGAAAGACATAACCTCACCTGGTTAAATGGAATATTTCGATCATGGAACAAAAACTTGATAATAATTGGCATTCGCCCAAAATACATCAGATCTATTTAAATTAAACAGATGAGAAAACGAGGATTATTTCCGTACTGTGTGAACACATAATCATACGCAGCATAAATCTTCATTTCCACACCACGGCAAACAAAAAATTTTCAAAAAGTAATTGCTTTTGAAAAGAAACAAATCTAAGAACAACATTTTCCGAAATACCCTTTCGCTCACATGTCTTTAAATTTTTCCATAATGCACATCTAAAGGAATTTCTTCCCACGTTACAGCACGTCAACGTATGTGTGGCATATATCAGATCAAAATTTTAGACATTATTTTTCAAAATTCTTGTTTTCTTAATTTTTCTTATAACTAATAATATTTAATATATTATAACCGCTTTCGTGGTCGTTTACAGCTAAATGTTGTTGACGCTCAAATATGTGAGCAAGAAAATATTTCAATTTCTTTACGTTTTCAATAATTTCGGACTTTTCCGTAGTTTCGCTTACGATCAATCAAAAATCATCATTTTGTAATACAAAAAATATCAAATTAAATAAACAATAAATCATTTTTTTATTGTAAAACTGATTACTACGTAGCTTTATTATCAAAGTATATATAAGAGTAAATAATTAATAGCGAATAGGTCTTGTTGAGAATAGGAATAAGAATAAGAATAAGAATAAGAATAAGAATAAGAATAAGAATAAGAATAAGAATAAGAATAAGAATAAGAATAAGAATAAGAATAGGAATAAGCATCCAATGCAAGTATATGTGAATACTTGCAAAAGAAGAAGAAGAAGTACCTAACTCCCGTCTAACGAAGCGCGTATATTGTAGTTTTCAAACATTAGGCTCATATCCTTTCAAAAGAACTTTTCTACTGTTTCTCTTTTCTTAGAAGCCATTTTAGGCCAGAAAAAAGACTCGCACCTATGCCAAAAAGCTCCAAATCTTTTATAAAATAAATTTTACTTAAAACATGGTCCAATGTTACCCGTTACATTTTCCCATCTTTCTGCTCAAACATGAATTCCATGTGGAAAGAATCTGAACCATCCACAAATTGCCTCGTATTGTTGTGTAGTAATGAAAGAAAAACTGCAGCCTAGACAAGTCTCAAGATCACGTCATATAAAATCTATTCTTGCTTAGGAGGGCTAAGCAATCGAACTGAACACGTAAACAAAACAATTTATTGTTGTTTAGCAATAAGAGTGCGCATATTGTTGAATAATAATTACAACACATCAAGAATTTTAGAGATATAAGTCCATTCTAGATTTGCTTTAAGATATATCAATAAATTGGATTTGCATTGTTTCCTGAAATTTTTTTATGATGCAGTGTGTACGTTATAATTTTTATCCAACTAATAGCGCACTTGTTCGTAATGAATAACAATAATAAATTTTTATTTTTTTCTTATTTGGTTTAAATTTTCAATTATGTTTGTATTTTCTAGTTTCGTTTAGTTTTTGTGAGCATTTTGTTTATTTTTCTATATCGCTTTTTTATTACTTTCCTTAGCAAAGACACGCACCAACTTTGAAGTTAAGCCACATGTTAGCAAAGACAAAACTGGTCTAGACAAATTGTGCTAACTTCACACAAGTAATTGAGCAAATCTCTGCTTGTAAGAGAGAAAAAAATGAGTTTTTGCTCATTACTCATAAATCAGAGCAGGCAGAACTATACAAATTTCCACACATAGTGCGGTAGCTATCCTGTAGTATCCGGACAACAATAGAAAGAGCATACCAAACCTCTCTCCTTAATATAATAGACTATTAAAACTCAATATTTTTGTCAAAGCGTTTGTCACATCAAGAGAGAAACTAAAGAGACCTCATCAATTATATGTATTCTTGATCAGTATCTAATTTGCAATCGAGCAAGGCGTATCCGTTAATTTGTGTATTCGTCCGTCTGTCTGCTTAGCTGTTTAACGTCTGCAATAAACATTTTCCCTGGGTGGAGTTTAAAAGCACACTGAAAGTTCTTGTACGTACATTGGTATCGAAAAGGGATCGAATTGATCAAAGAACACGCATATAGTACAATATAAGTTGAGCGCATCTCTGCTTTCTTGATCTTTTGCTCACTGCTTATAAATTACGCAATACATATTTCCAAGGCGTTTCATAACAGTGGAAAACAAATGCCACGCCTACCCAATGTTGTAGAGTTTCGAAAGTTAGCTTTCCTGTGTCTTTTCTTTAAGGTATAAGCAGTGAGCATAAAATTCGGCTCAGCCGCAAATGTAATTTTCTTACTTGTTTTTGCATTTTTTTATTTTTAATTATTCATCATATTCGTTCCGGCAAAAACGTAAGTATAATCCGATAATATTCTCATAATGCACAAATAATTATGTATCATTTAATCCGCTGAAGCGCAACTTTAAAAACTATAATGAGTGTTAATAGTTTCTTCCTTTTGTCCTTTAGATTCAACAGTATCTATTGGAAGAGCTGCTCCTTATAACATACGATTTGAACAGTGATATCTAACGAAGTAATTGGACGAAATTCATCTTCATAATAAACATACCATGAGCTATTTTTTCTAACTAATTAGTTTCTATAACCATAATTTAAACATTTCAAATCAACGAAATCTTCTATGCAGAATTAAGTGTTATACCGTGCTTTTATATCCGTTAACAGGAGCTAAGGTAATTGCTTCTAGCGTTCCCAGTAATAAACTTTGCCATAATTTCATATCTGCAAGTCGATGGTGACACAAAACTGCCGTTAACTCGCAGAATCTAAACGGAACCTCTTATTAAATGTGTTTAATTTTGTCATCTTAGTTAATCTATTTTGAACGAAGAGTTCGCCTTAGGCTTACTTAGCGCAATACACACATTTTAGAACGTACTTTTCATTATATAGATATGCAGATAAGTTTATCATTCTCTCTTATCTTCTTCTTCTTTGAGGAATACATACAATATTTTACATCGTTGGAAAGCTCTTGCGGTTGTCGCTTCTTGCATATGAGACTGTAAATTTTTCAAAAATTTTTTTTTTATTATTTTCATAAGAGATGATTGGAGCCTTCTAGAGCTTAAAAAATGTCTGCCTTTTCTTAAGCGCTTTTGCGAAGCGCGTTTATACCAAATAAATCTCTGCTGAGAATTTATAGTCTAAGGTCTTAGATGTCTTTTTGTAACTTCTCTAATATATTAAGTGATATATATTGAAAGTATTTATGGACGTTTGAAAGGCCTTCCAACCAATAATACGTTAGTGTAGCTTCATTGAGTTCGTCTGATATGTTAACACATCGGTCAACAATTCTTAGGACTGACAAATTTATGTCGTCTTTAACAAAAATGTTCAGAAAATTCGTATACTCAAATGCTATCAGAATCAAAATTTTATGTCATGTCCTGTACGATCTATAACGGTTTTGATGACAATACATTTTGTATTTGAATTTCGTGTTTCTCTTAATAGAAAAAAAATGCCGTTCAAACCCAGCTATGGCTCAAAAATTTTTTCTCCCTTGTAAACAACAATTTACTGATGATTTGATAATTGAAGCGAAGAGATACGGACACCGATTATGCTGAATACACTAATGCATGGACGGTCAAAAGAGGTGATCACTCTGGAAAATATCAAAAAAATTCTGAAAATTATTCTTGATAATCGAAAAGCGTAAGTTTAAGAGATCGTGTACTCACTATTTTAAATGAAAGATTGAAGATAGAAAACTGCTTTCCAAATGTACACCACATTTAGTCATTGTATCACAAGTTTACGGCTACAATAGCAAACTTGCATAAATTGGAGTTCGTATATCTGCGTCATCTACCGTATTCTCCGAATTTAGTCACATCAACTATAATCTTTTTGTAAATTTCCGTAGGATGCTCCGAAACGATTGGAGTCAAATGAGTAGGCCATTATGGTAATTGGGGCGTATTTTGAAGGTCTTGACAAATCGCTCTACAAAAAAGGCAAAGAAAAATTTAGAGAAGAATAAAAGAGTAAATTGTGCCATTTTCGAAAGATGAATCAAAACGAATTTTGCAAAAAAAAAAACTTTTTTCTTACTTTATTCCGAGATTTATTGTCAGATATATTAAAATTTGATCGACGAACGACTACGTTAATCATGATATTTACTTGACAAGGCTCTATTTGACTTTTTCTTGTTCTGCATCTAAAGTTAGCGTATTAAAGAAGACGTTTGCGATCGATTGACAACTTGGAAAAAGATTCGATTAAGGAACATTGACATACAATTTTTGCATGTTTGTTTGGAGGTCTTAAAACTGCAAAACTTAAATTAAGAAGAAGTATGAAGTAAGTGTGTAGAAAAAATTGAAAGAATTCGAACTCTAAACCTTACATTTCAAAATTTTCCCTTCTTTCGCAAACAACGATTAAATCTAGATTCTCTTCAAAAAATTTATAGAACCCGATATAAAATTTCAAACCAAACTATATCATTCTCGTCATGGTGTTTAAATGTCTAATGTAGTTAAAATTGTCGAGTTAACAAATGACGAGTTCATCTAAAAAGAGAAACTTATGGCCTTTTTTGTTTTTTATGTAAACAAATACGAAAAAATATCTAAATTTATGTCTTATGTTAAAAACATGATAACTGCATATGGAGGCCGCCCTTGGTGTTTCTTTAGACAAATTATTTAGTTTAGTGTTAATAAAAAAAACAATAAAAAATGATATGCAAAAAAGTATCATTATATCTGAAAGGAAACACAAAAAAAAAAATTTATGTTAAAAGATTTGCGTACACTAATGCGAATAAAACGTGAAGAGTGAAACATTTCATTAGAATTTTTTATTTTTATTACATTTTCATTTCATTATCATGAACATAATAATATCTGATATAATCAAGAGCATAAATTTGCAGACGTACTTTTTGATTTGACAACACGCCCCAGTCCAAAATTAGGTCTATACCGTTTTATGAAATAAGATAAAAAGCGTATATTGTCGCAAGTATATCAGCGAAACGAAGGTTCAAATCTTTTCCATCTATTTGTAAACTCTTTCAGAACGTAAAATCATCGTAGTTCTGAAAGGCACATTTCAAATCCCTGGAAGTATTCTTGCAAAGAATAAATTACATTGCCGGATTATCGACCACATATTGGGCATATCTAGATTATTTGATATTTACCTGGTCTGTAATATGAAAATTTTGCAGCCTCTGTAAACAATCATTTCATTGACAGAAATTCAGAAAGTACTCTCAGATTAATTTTAATATTTTGTATCATTCTTTAACATTTTTTTTTCTGATATTATTTCATATTGTGTCCGATAACTTATATGAAAACAAAATTTCATCTGCTAAGCTAAGTCAAGTTAAAATTTTCAAAACATCTAGAGCTATTATGTGGGCTGAAAATTTCGTAGGCTAACATAGAAAACTGCTTTCTTTTAATAGAATTTGATTTTATTATTCAATATAGTTGCCTTCGAGGGCGATACAACGATAATAGCGGTGATACAATTTTTCGGTATCATTTTTATAGTACGATTTGTCTTTAGCCTCAAAATATGCTTGCAGTCCACTCGGTTGACTGTCGATCGGACTCCGGAGTGAAATAACGGAGCCATGTTTCATCCATTGTCACATATCGCCGCAAACATTTGGGTTTATTACGATCAAACAGCTCCAAACACTACTTAGAATCATCAATTCGTTCTTGTTTTTGGTCGATTGTGAGCTCGCGCGGCACCTATTTTGAACAGAGCTTTCGCATATCCAAATATTCATTCACAATATGTCCAACACGTTCCTTTGATATCTTTTGGGGGTCTCAGTTATCTCAATCAGCTTCACTTTACGGCTATCCGAAATTATTTTGTGGACTTTTTTGATGTTTTCGTTGGTAACAGCCTCTTTGGGTCGTCCAATGCGTGCATCGTCCTCGGTGCTCATCGTGGTTATAGTAACTGAACGGTTTTATGAAAGTTTAATTTTTATCTGAAACAATTAAATAAAGTTAATTATTTAATATATGTTAAATTATTCAGTCAGGCGGATTACGCATTTAATTTTTTTGACTTTTTATAATTTTGTTGCCATAGATATAACAAAGTTCTGTTGACAAAATAAATAATTGTTTTGATGTTAATTATTTTCGCAGTGAAATAAAAAACCTTTGTTGTAACCTATAATGACATTCTTGACATGGAAACCACACATCGAAATATAACAAACAAAGAAATGATAAAATAGAGAATAATAATATATTATATCACATGTACTGGCACGCACGTTTGTTTGTGAGGCCACGTGAGATTTGAACTACTTTCGATATCATTAAAATTTAATTTCATTAATTCAATTAGCAATCGTTACAAGTTACAGGTATTACATATTCGTACATAGCATACATACTCTGTAATGCAATAAAAATCATCAATTGTGTTTTATAGACCATTGTATTAAATAAATGGGGAAGTCTTTAAACCTTGAGTGGCTTCGTTTTATTGTTAGTTACTGGCGAGTACATTTTTATGGAAATTTGTTGTTTCTTTTTTGATTAGCGGCTAAGAATGATTGTGTGTGGTTGGCCTTCGTTAATTGGGGTTTTGAACATAATGGAAAGTAGTAAAATTTGCTTAAGACTGATCACTGTAATCAGGCAACTGCATTCTAGACAATGTGGTTATCAATAGTTTAGCACGATTGTTCTAATTACAATTATACAAGCATTGTTTTCCTGACAGGAGCTTCGCGTCGTGTAAATCTAAATTTTGTGTGTTGATGTTTAATGGGAAAAATACTAACATTTTCCAGCAACATTTGCATGCAACATTTTCATGCAACATGTTGCGGAAGTGACAGTAGCCAGCAAGTCTACAACATGTTGCTGGAAAATGTTGCTGGAAAATTTTGCTGGAAAATGTTGCATGAAAATGCTGCTGGGAAATGTAGCAGGAAAATGTTGCCGCAACACAAGAACTGAAGCCGATCGACAATGCAATACGTATGACAGCAACGTTTGCGTAACGATTTCTCGCGTTGATTTTTCGCAGCCAGGGCAGTAGCCAGTACAGCTTGGCTATGCCTAGCTAGATTCATTCCGAATCAACCAAAGACAAAAATATTGTCTCACGTGCCGTCAATTAGGTCTTAGCAGCGATTTGTGCAGCTTTATCTATCTTGCAACTTTTGTATATTGTTGTCGTATATGACGAACTTGCATCGTTCATTATAGTTCTATTTAAAAGGCAGTGGATATCGTTTGATATTAGCAATCATTCGCAGAGTGTAACTCAATCTATCCAATTTTTCACACTTAACTCAAACAGTATCTAAACATCGATCGTGTTCTTCTTGCATAAAAATGGTTCAAATTTGTGTTTGGTCAACATTTAGACAAGATATTCCTATATTTTTCAATTTCCTCACAGTTTTCACAGCCTTCATAAACAATTGATCAATTGGAAAGTAGTGTATCTTTCAAAATATTCACTTGCGCGCGAATTATGTCACAAGCCTGCGTTGTCGTTTTATTCGAAGAAATATATTTAAAAATTTCTTTTAGAATTTTGGCTCATTTTCAAAAAGCAAGTAAGTCGACTGAAGTAAGTTACGACATTTAACTTTTTTTTTCCTAATTATCTGAACTTTTGAAAATTTTTCTTCACTCAATATGCAACATTCAAGTGAATTGAGTGCGTATTTCTATATATATTGTGGTGTATCGATAGCTTATATCTTACAGTGTGTTTGTATGTGCTCAGCATTTGTATTACATTTTTATGATCGAATCGACCGATTGCGCTTACATGACATGTTGCGTTGATAGCAGTCTCATAGTGAATGATGATTCGGCCTAAACCACACACAATTTCTTTCAGGTTGTTTTTATTTTCTCTTTCGCAATGTAATGCAAAAGTATTATTATTGTAACAAAGAAGAATTTCATGTGAAAAGATGTAACAAGGAGCCAGAAAAAAGCACTAATTTGTTAATGGAGTAAACAAAAAAGTCAAAAATATTTCAAAATAGAGAGAAGGAAGAAACAGCACACACTGCAAAAGAAGAAAAATAAAAAAATGGATATAAACAAATAATGGCGCTATACAGTAAAATTATTCTTTTATACTAACATGAAACATCAGAGTGAAAAGTATTGAGTTAAAAAAAAGCTAACGCTATACCGTAACACCCGTTTCCGTTTATATCTAAAACAAAGCTCATAGCAATTCCGCATGGTTTATAATAGTGTAAGGAGAGGTCTTTAACGAAGTCAATGAAGGAGTGATTAACCTCACCAAAAAAAAAGTACGAAAAAAAAAAAACAAAAATCAAAAGAAACAAATATTTTATATAAAGAAAGATAATCACCATCGCGTGCCTGAGGAATTAAGGAGTGGATCTGATTTTTATCATTGAAAGTAGCATTAAAATGTTCGAGAGGAAAAGAACGATTATAAAAAGAAAAAAAAATAAATGACCTCTTAAAGAGGAAAGGTTAAAACCATTACGCCAAATATCGAACAAAAAGCAGTTGTAACCACTCCTATGTTAGATTTTAAAAGCTTGATTAAGGTTTGTAGAGAAAACCACATTTGCTGCAGCTTTATGTTATTGACAGGCGAAAAGTATACATTGTTGGACAAAAAAAAATAAAATGTTTTTCGCGTTTTTTAATTATGGAAGAAAATACATTAACGTGTGATTTTAATTTAATAAAAATAAAAGCATTGAAAACTCTAATATAATAGGAGGAGGGAGGTGTCATTCTTGAAAGAAACTATACTGATTGATAAAGTCGAATTTTCAACAACAAAATAAAAAATTGTATTTATCACGTCGTCCCGGAAATTATTGATTGATGCACTAGACAATTTACTCTTTTATACTTTCATACTTATTCTCTTAGTCTATTATTACGTCATCCCAGGATTTATTGATTGATGTACTCTGTAATGTACAATTTCATATTTTATTGCGTAGTCCCAGGAATTATTGATTGATGCACTATATAATATTTATAATTATTCTTTGATTTTACTTTGCAGCCTCCGTCCGTTTAAAAATCTCATCCGATCAGCAAACTTAGCTGCAGTTAACAAGAAAATTTTAATTTTTATAGAATAATTTAAGTGGCGGATGTCAAAACCTCACCTCAAGCTGCTACAGTTTCCTCAGTTTTCTGCAAGATTTTTGGCTAATTAAGTAATTGTCAATACGAGTATGCAATGATTATTGCCTGCTACCTTTTCTGTGTGTAAACTACCGCATGTAGGCAACATTTGTTTAAGTAGTTTTACACTTACCATCTCCATGAACAAAGGTTTGTTAATTCATCCTCTGGTAAAAAGTTATGCACCCGTGAATATGTTATGTAACAGAGCATGTATAAAGTGTACATACTTTTCATTAATATAAGAAAATAAACCAATTTAGTGTTGCACCACCGTTCTCTCAGCTTTTTGTTTCTTTGTTTGCATCTATATTTAGACTTATGGACTTATGGTCTCAAAAATTAAGTTAATGAGTTAAAAATTGAAATAAATGCGTTTTTAATTCAGATCGGATTGGAAAATAGATGTCATGTGCCCACGACTATGTAAGCAAAATCCTGAACTTATAATTCGTAACTGATTTTAATTTAAGGCGTAGAGCGCATCTTTGTTACTTTATACTTTGAACACATTAGCGCAAAAATACATACATACATATTAAATATTAAATTAAATACAAATATTAAATATTAAATATTAAATATTAAATATTAAATATTAAATATTAAATATTAAATATTATGTATTAAATATTAAATATTATATATTAAATGTTAAATGTTAAATATTAAATATTATATATTAATATTATTAGAGTTTGTTGATAATATATTTAATGATATATTTAAAATAAACTAAATTTCAAAATAAAACATTAAGTACAATTAAATCAAAAAATTGCAAAATGTATTGTTTTAAAATCAAGATGTCTGCGCCGTTTCGTCTACAAACGCACGGGAGCTTGTGGCAGAAATGTTCATTATATGTCCATGATATCGCACATCCACTACAACAGAAGAAAACCATCAAAAGGATTGCAACGTGATAAGTTAGAATCTTCCAAAGACCCAAACAGTTTTGATCGAAAATTATCTATAGTCAATGGTAACTGTTCCATCCTTTTTTGATTTAGCGTTATTTAGAAAGCAAAATGTCTGCAAAATATTCGTTATTTACATTACATTATTAATTAATTATTTCTATCGCACTTATTTATATATAATCTGCCGTCAAAAGAAAAGGATAAAAAACAATTTTTTTTATTTGAAAGAAGTATTTTTCATTTCTATGAAATAGATATTTTTATGTAATATTTGTCAGTGTACACAAATTAATTGAATCGTTATTTTTATATTTTATTATTTATTACCGTTATTTTTATGTTTTTATTTTTTTATACATTATGTTATTTTACTCTTATTTTATGTTCAGTTAATGACTAGAAAACACATTTATTGGTGCGAATAATTTGTCACATGGTTTTACATATAAAAAATGTTTATTATCATGTCAACATAAAGAAACTCTCTATCGCCTGTATAAAAATGATTTTAAGGTCATAAGTCAACTTTTTTTTGGGGGAAAAAGAACTTGAAGCTTAAATTTTCGAATACAAATCTTCGATACAGAATGCGGACACGTATATGTAATTGGGAAGATATTAAATTACAAACAATTTTAACATATTGACTACGCTTTGAAAAGTAATCAAACAAATCAAAAATTGTTTTTCATTATAAACAATTATACTTTTAAAACAATTTGCACTTTAACTGAATATAATACAAAATAAGAATTTTTTAATTCAATTCAATTGCATAAGTTTGTAAATGTTATTCAATAAAATCTAAGTTTAACTGAGAATTAAATATAATAATAGAATAGGAAAAAAAACAGACTACTCTTCTAATATAACGGGAAAATGTATTGTTAGTCATAAATCTAAATTTTGTTATTAATCAAAAAGGCCAAGTTTTGCTACTAATGTATATAACGATTCATGAACCGACTTGAATCGCACAATCATTCTCTTCTGAGTTCTCTTTGCAATTTTTCAAATATTACATAAACAAAACAACAAAGAAACAGTGATAAAAGAAGAAATGAACGTCTATATGCTTCTTTATTAAGTGGTATGATACGATTGTTGGTTAACTGAAAATACAGAAAAAAAAAAACAAAACGGGAAAATTTCATAAAATATTTATGACATAAACACATTATTCAGGCCTATTATGTTTTTCTATGATTTACACTGTTGACCCATAATGAATAAATTATAAATTCAAATGTTATATGCATACATGAATGTACTCCTTCCCGAAGTATTTCATTATCCTTCCTTAGTATTTTTTTTTTACTGCATAATAGAAACAAAAAGTAAGCAAATTAAAAGTATAAAAACATTTACTTCGTAGTAAGAGTATAGATGAGGAGACTAAAGCCCCTAACTAAATAAAAGAAAAGTAGGATGATTTACCCTATAACATAAAAAGGACAGCCCGACAACTTAACAAAAGCTTCAAATATATTGTATGTGCCTCCTAAATCTACACATTATGTGTGCCTTTGTGTTTGTATGTAGATATAGGTGAAAATCCCGTGTTAGGCACACGTCACATTCCTGTCTGGAAATCTACTTTAAAGATAGTTTAATTTGCATTTATCCCTTCGTTTGCAGTCAGTAGCACAAGTTAAGACTTCAATATGTGAACGAGTTTATTCACAAGTTTACAAACCTTTGTATATATATATATATAGAGTATATATAAATATGTATATAGAGTATATATAAATATGTATATTTATGTATATATATATATATATATATATATATATACATATATAAATTTGGTAAGTAAGGACAAGGTCCCTGGAGTCATTTAAAAAGCAAAACGTTTGTAAATCAAGTAACAAAGAGTCTCTCTATGTTTCATGCAAACTGTGCTTTTGCCGCACACAAAGTCATTGCATTGTTACGACAACAAAAACGACAACAATAATAACAATACACTAACAGGAAACGGAAGTTACTGACACTAAACAAAGTGTTTAACATTTTCTACCAGGTTGATAGTTGTGGTACTGCCAGCCACTGTGAACCTAACTTGAACTGACCTGATGTTGGTACAATTTTATGCTACTTTCTCGAGTAATGTATACGTTGTGCAGAGTGTCGTTGTGGTCTCCATAAAAACGTAATGCAACAACAACAACAGCTATACACCTACTGTACCACGCTATACGCATATACAACATGCACACACAATAAATACCTCGGCGGTAGCACAAAAGCATAAGCGTGTATAAAATAAGACTTCCTTGGTATGCTGAACCAACCAACACAAATATGTAACAAAAAAGCAGAAAGAAATTTACTGCATGCCATTATTAATCATACTAAATCCGCAGGTGTTTTCAGGTGTTATGTGATGACTGGTCTACCAATATGAGAGTTGTCATGTTAAGTTTGTATTGTACTATAAGTGTGTGTGTGGGCGTATGTGTGTGTGTGTGTGTGTGTATAGAGTAGTATTTTTTGTACTATTTTCCCTTTTATCCAGACACGGAACATGATAAACGTTTGTATAATTGAAATCATACAAAATTTTAAAAAATGTGTATTCCGCTCTTTTTTTTACTTTTTTATTATTATTCTCTTTTTTCATTTTTTTTTTTTTTTGTTAAATCTTTGAAAATAATTTTCTCTGCGTTTTTATGTTTTCTAAACAACGGATGCGAGATGTTTTTAAAACTTACGCGCATATGTATGTGTATAGAATATACAACACAAATGGCGGCAATGACAAAAGGGAAACCTCGTAAATTACTGTTAGTAATGACATATGACCCTAATTGGGTTAATTATGTGTCGCTTGGACTTTAAAGTATGCATAAAGGTAGATAGCTAGGTAGGTAGGTAGGTAGGTAGATGGACAGGTAACTGGGTGGGTAAGGGTAAATAGATAGGTAGGTAGATGTATAGGTAGGTAGGTAGGTAAGGTTTTAATATGAATGTTAATGTATATGTAATTTATTATTTACGTTCTTATATATAAAAGCATACTAGACGACCATATCGTATTCTAAGCAACTATAAAAAATGCTCAACCAACAACAAAGTCACCGTAAAAGGTTTACCAAGTTAGTGTATTAAAGTATAATCTTTGTAAAATCTACATATGTATATATACATATATATATATATATATATATATATATATATACTTACACACGTATATGAATTGATATAGTTGTACAATGCATTGTGTTGGTCACACTCTAAACAAGTACTTCCGTTGTTAAATCTCTCCAAGCCGAGAGGGTTTATTTATGGTTTGAACTGTATGGTTTATTTTCATGTGAGGTGACATTTTTTACATGTTTTTCTTCCGTTTCCTTTTTGTTTACTTATTTCTTTTGTACTTTTTTCTTTTTTTTTTTTTTAATTCTTTATTTTTAATTTTTACAATTTTACTTTTTTCGTTTTATGTTAAAAAGTTCATACCGTATGAATACATTTGCGTATGCAAATTACTTCTTTTCGTCCTTTTTACAGATCGTGTGCGTGTTATTCTATTACTTTACAGATACATGTTGTTATATGAAAGTGTGATGCCGTGTTACAAATTAAAGTTTTACTGTTATTATCATTACTATAATATATGTAGACGTAAGTATATTATGTTATGTTATGTTATGTTGTGTCGTACTTCAAAGCATATACACACTATCGGACGAAAGTACGGATCGTACCTATTTCGTTTGTAATTACGCATTGAATACTCTCTATATTTTTGATCAAATTACATATCAGCAGCACTAAGTTAAACATGTCTATCTTTCTATACGTTCTTCTAGCCATCCATCCGTATCTAATTGTCTAATATCTACTATACATACTGTAAGGTTTTTCTCAATCAAACAGGAATAACGGAATCCTAAGAAGGATCGTTCACATTTCTAATCTTTTTTTCTTTCTTTTACTTGATAAGATATAATTTTAGAATTAGTCATACATTTGTTAATTCTAGCTTATATAAATGAATAAATATAAATGTGGGGAGAGAAAATCTAATAAGAAATATAAATCAAAAAAATACTCAATTTATATGGGACAATATAAATATGAAAAGAAGAAATTCATTTAATTTAAAACTCACAAATGAGATTCTATCGCGAAAAATAAATGTTAGTTGAAAATATTATTATTATAATTTGAAATATTATTATTATTGTTAATGAAATAAATTCTGAGAGTAAAAGAAAAGAAAAAATTTATCACTGGCAACATAAGTTACCGGCTCGGTTTTGTAAAGAAAATTAGATGATAAGTCTAATGGTTTTAATAAAGTAATATATTAATGTTACGTTCTATAGCGATTCTTCTAATAAAGAAATGATTAATGCAGTCGCAAAGAAGGCGTTTAATTTTCAAACAATTGCGGATTGAATATGAAAAAGATTTCTTAAATTTCCATTGTTGCAATTGTGTAACCAGCTCTGTCAGTATAAGATACATTTATACTCTCATATAAATTCAAAGAAAGAATTTTACCATATAATTGTTACAAAGTTATCCAATATGATATAACATATCGGTTAAAATTTCCCACGGCTTATAGATAGGTTTTATCTCTAGCAAAAAAGTCCATATAAAGTATACACTAAGCTTGTTTACGGGTTACAAGTAGTTTCAGTGAAGCTGCTTTTATTATTTTTAAAACAATAAAGAAATCCGAATTTTGTTTCTTGATTAATCATTCTTTTCTAATGGAAAAAAAAACCCCAATAAAATGCAAAATTAACCTGAAAATTGTTATGGTAACTCTTGCCCCCTTCAAAAGCAACAATTTATTCAACAGATCAGATAATTATGAATCTTGGTAAATCGTTTTATACAAAAATTCATTGAACTGTTAGGGATACGTGGATATAATTGTATCGCTCTTAGAAGGGACTCTGTTGATGAATAAAGCTGAACTTTGCAAAAGAAAAAATAATATGTTTTCTTCTTCATTACTCTCGGAAATTGTTAAGCGATATATTTTATCACATATTCTCTCTTAAAACAAGTTTTGTATTTAAGGCACCATTCCAGTAATAGTAACACTTCACTGAATAAACTCGTAGGATCTCTAACCTTTTTTGCCATTTTTACGGTGCGTTGTCTTGGTTAAAGATCATATTTTCTTCTTCCTTTGTCGCTTTTCAAAATAGTCGATGAATATATATTACCATGCGAACCACAAAATACGAAGACTATAACTTTTCCATCCAACTTTTGTGGTTTTCTCGTTTGCTCCCTACTCGGCTAATTGCCGATTTAACTCTGGAGTATAGTAATGAATTTACGTCATATATCGTATTAAAAAATACTTGTTATTTCGCCCAATCAGTTCCAAACTACGCTCTAAATCATCCAAACGTTTGTGGTTTTTGGTCAAAAGTGGGCAAACGCGGTATTTCGAACCGAGCTTTCCCAAGGCCAAATGTTCATACAAAATGATAGATATACTGCCTTCTGATATTATTAAGATGTCAGCTTTATAATGCTAATTCACGTTCTGGTCTTCCAAAAAAATTTTGTGTGGACCTTTTTTATGTTATATCATCATTCGTTTCCCGTTTAAAGTCAGCAAAACACCAATAAGTTTTGGTTTTCAACGCAGAAAAGTTGCCGTAATACTTTTCAAGTGGATTTTTGGTTTAAATGGTATTTCTTTTTATA
The DNA here is from genome assembly GCA_000671755.1 of Glossina brevipalpis. Classification (NCBI taxonomy): domain Eukaryota; kingdom Metazoa; phylum Arthropoda; class Insecta; order Diptera; family Glossinidae; genus Glossina; species Glossina brevipalpis. The sequence continues at coordinate 2,514,333 of KK351012.1, forward strand.
TTAAGAAACATATACTTTATCAATATGGGCAATTTAGATTTTTTGAGATTGTTTTGAAAATTACAAAAGTGGCGCGTCGCTAAAGCAACGGTAGCTTGTAAAGTAATGGTCGAAATGCCAAGAATATTGGTATCGTTTAAACATTATATGGATTCGTTAAGAGTGGCGACATCTACATGCCATCCTACGCACTTATTGAATGATGTGTTATATTACAAAAGTGAGTTCCTATTGTTTATTGAAGTAGAAAAAAAAATAAATAAACTTTGAATAAAATTATATAAAGAAGAAAGAAGTAAAAAAGATGAAGGTAAAGAGTTTTGTCTGTTTGCCTACTTTTCCTGAGCTCCTTATAAAAATATAATAATTGAAAAAAAAATCCAACATAATTAAAAAAACTATAACCAGCGATAATAATATAAATTTTTTGATGCCACCGGCAAGGCATCTAGCATAACGTTGATATTTATCTTTATAATTATAAAAAGCACTTGATTAGTATCCAATATTTAGGCCAACGCTAAATATAAATAACTGCAAATGTCAACATAATTCCAATGATTAATTATATAAAGCATTCATTAAATGCGTAGTCGCATGTACTCCTACATAAACGTATATAAAACATAACTTGAATATAAAACATAAACTAAAGAAGAAACTTTGACCAACTTACACCATAACATTTAACCGCAACGAACGCTCATTGAGTATAAAATATAAAGGTTGTGCTGTAAGCCATAAATAGTCATAGAGCATCTAAGGAAACCTAAATTCGAAACTTTTCTTACAAAGTAATAACATCATCGCTAGCCAGATTAAATAAAATATGAAACATGCGACACATTTTTCTGTCACATTTTCAACATTTGACAAAAAGTATTTAATGTTTTTATGGTTGTTGTTTTTATCCGTTTCGTTGCTTGGTAAATATTTTCTTAATTACATTTCCAAAGAGAGTAATTAATTTTGTCTCACATTCGGACTGGTGTTGACATTTACCATTATAACCATGTTAAAGGTTGAGAAGGCCACGAAACAGTGTGTTAAACGAAACAACAGATGTTAGATCAAGAATTTTATTATATCTTATAAAATGTGCGTGTGTTTCGCAATTGTTAAAATGAAGAATAAAATTTAAAAACTCAAAAATGAAAGGCATACCTCCGAAATAAGAACAAAAAGAAAAATTAAAAGTTGTTTCCATCACTTTAACAAACCGATCTAAATAAAACGTAATCAAGTTGTCTTTTTCAGATAATATAGATAACATAAGAAATTAAACCCAATTTTTGTTCACCGGTTCGCCAACACTTACGAAAACAAAACTGAAAAAAATTCATTTTTAATCTCTTAGACAAACTACGACCTTTAAAATGTTTCTTAATGGTTTGAAATGAAAATTTTTCCATTCGAGATTTTATCTTAAATCAAATATAAAAATCAGCTCTAGAACCTGAAAACAACGTGCAACTCCGATAAAAGTCTTATAATTGTATAAATTTGCATTTGGTTTTCATGCATTTGTAACTAATTTCCCATAGTTTTGTATGGCTGGGAGTTTTACAGTGCATTAATTGAACCGTCATAATTTATTTGATTGTTGTTTTTGTTTTATTAATTGATCGGAGGATATTTTCTCTAACGGCGATTTATAAATTCGGAGGTTAAAACATTGTCAATTGTTAAACTTATAGTTAAATGGTTAAATTATCAAAAATATGTAGAAGCTTCAACCGGGATTAGCTACCAACAAAGACCGATATTTAACATAATTTATAGTAAGTACTTTCAACTTATTTTTATATCTATCACAAGTTGATGGAAGCTTTAGAATTCCCCCCATAAAGTGTATATATTTTTATGATCAATATCAAATTCTGAACCGATCTAGCCAGTTCTGTATGTCTGACTATGTAAATGTCTGTAGTAAATATTCTACCGCTTACAAAAGTTAAGATATCGGCTTTATGTACAAGAAGTTTATTTTATGAATTATAGAAGTTACTCTTAACATTGAGAAGATGATTGCTCTCATTAAGAACTTAAAAGTTTTAGTAGTATATCGATATCTTTAATTAGGATCACACATTAAATATATCTGCATTTAAAGATAAGTCTTTAAATGTGATAAGAGAAAGTATTTCTTGCGATAATTTAACCGATTATGTGATGTGTGAGCTTATAATTCTGCTTGAAAAGAAATACAAAAACTACTCTCTATTTGATTTGAAATAAAACTTTTGAAATCCAAGATTTGCTAATCTATGGTTTTTTTATGGTTATTTTTAAGAAAATATATTTCAAAAAAATGTATACATATTTTAAATGAATTTCTTAAGATGATCTCTTTTTCTTGACGTAACATCTTACAAAAACCAAGCATCTTCTTAAAACATTTTAATTTAATATTAGTTTGGGGAAAAAGAAATCCATCCAATCTTATATGAACTTCAGGACTTTATTTAACATTTCGAATTGGAAAATAATGGATTTCTTTTTCCCCAAACAAAAAGAAATCCATCCAATCTTATATGAACTTCAGGACTTTATTTAACATTTCGAATTGGAAAATAATGGATTTCTTTTTCCCCAAACTAATATATTTCGCGCACAACCATAGGCGTAGAGAATTACATAAAGAATAAACTAAACAAACAAAACTAATAAGAGTAAAGAGTTAAATGTTTCTAAATTAAATTTGTGACTTTTGACACAAATTTGGAATGCCTAAGTCATGACTAATCATGACTTTTCAACAGCGAAACACCGTTAAATGAACGCTTGCGATCACGTTTTCTCATCGCATTCTTATATGTATTTAAAAAAGAATTTCTGATCAGAGAGAGAGAGAGAAAAAAAGAGAGAGAGAGTGACACAGAGAGAAAGAGTATTCCAATACATTGAAAACATTAAACTAAGATTAATATATATCACGCGATAGAGTGTTTAAAATAATACGTAAATGTATATTAAAGAGATAAGAGACATATAAATTTTCCTAGATGTTATTTAGTTTTTCCTGTTTTTGCTATTTATGCAATAATCTTCCTTGTAATACATTAATATTCTGGTTTAACGTACAAACACATATATAGTGTTCCTTCTATATTTGTATGTGTCGAATAAGTTTGTTTCACTTATTGTTTCTTTTTTTTTTTTTTTTTTTTTTTTTGTTTAACATCCGCCACAACAAATGTAATTACACCAAGTAGCTGGTGAATGGCGGTGTTAGGGTTGGTGCTGAGCTGTTACATTAAAAACGTTCATCAAACTTTTGCATTGCATTTGGTATCGCATACAAGAACTTCCGTTGTTCTATCAAACGAGAAATGCAAATTTTGTTTTTATTTTATTAGATGTTTTTTTTCCCTACTACACACTTGCCTTACGTATAGTTAGTTGCTTATGGACTTCACTCATAGGGTCTGCTGACTTTACTCTTGAATTTTGAACTGTTTTTGTTTCTTTCTTTTTTTTTTGCCTACATTTTCTTGAGTGAATAACGTATTTAATGCAAATACACATGAAGAGCTTTGTCTATATGTTTCGATTCTTGCTACTTTCTATGAGAAGTATACTGGATGGGTCAAACGTTTTTAAAAATATATACATATACAAAGATCCATTTATTAATCATAGATTTAAAAAACGCTAGCAGTAAATATATACGGGTCTGCATCTATTAAATTCCATTTACCCATTTTTATGTTTGTCTTTTCGTCTTTGAAAGAAAAGATATATTCAGTTCTTGCTGTTGAGAGACCTTCTGCATGGGTTTTTCATTAAAATAAGAAAATTTATAATTTTGTCATACCTACAAAAAGTATGAAATCTGCATTATCTAATCCCTTCTACGAATAGATATTCATTTAGATCAATTGAAAAATTTCTTGGACGTCAAAAAAAAATAGAATGAACAACTAAGACTATCGGCTCTATTTTTTAAGAAAGAAGATGGATTCTCTAATTCTCTCAATATACACTCTTGTCATATTCAACTGAAATCAATACGATCTCACATAATCAGCAGAAGCCTGATAATAGAACCACTTGTTTCAAATATGTGATGGCATTACAAAGCTATACTACTCTTCGAATAAGTTGTGTAAAGATATGTTTTCGTGTGCATTTTATGTAGAAGGATCAGAAGTTTCGGTCAAAGCCAAATGTAATTCTTTTTCGCATTTTCCTTTTCTCTTACAAAGTCAAAGGAAACGTTTACCATATAAATTAACAAGCTTTGCAATTAGATTATAAAATTATATGAAAGTTTCTAAGAAACCTTAAACTTAAACAGTGCATGACATTCAGTCTTAAAAAAAGTCATGTGTCTTTTTGAGAAAATATCATAAATATTTTTAAATTATTGTAATTTCTGCAAATCGTTTTTACTGATGGGCGGAATACAAGTGTAAAGAACACAACTCAATAAAACAAAGAAACAAATGATAGTCGACTTTGGCCGTACTTCTTATATGCCGTGTTATAAACATATCAAATATATATAAATTTTATCGTTGTTTTTCTTGTAGTTTATAAGTAATTAAAAAAAAAACACCCTACTTTTGCCTTTAAAAACATAATTGTTCTTGTATTGTACACGTATCCTTTAAACGATTTAATCCATATTCAATCCAACCAATCTTTAAGCAAGAACCTTCAAACCTTGGCCGTTTCACTTAAATTCAAACACATTTTTATAAGATATATCAAATGAAATTTTTTAAAGAAACTATGTACCATTTTGATCGATCATCTTTTGTTATTTTTCTTATAAAACCATTGTGGCCTCACTAAACAACTTCTAAGAATATTGGTAGAACAATTGAAACAAATCATTTTATCAAGAGTTTTTTTTTTAAGTCAGATTTTAAGCTTTAAGTCTGACCAAGTCGGAGCTACTCACAATACACGTTCGAATTCTACCATTCCATTACCTTAAAAGGCATGAATACAATCTTTGCAATTGTTTGTATAGCTTTATATACATTGAATCACGATCTTTTTCGTACGGGTTTTGTCGTATCTAACAGACATTTCACCGTACATTATCAATCTCTTTAAAAATGGTACGATTTTCCTCGGCTTCAGCAGTCGTTCGCACAAGGAAACACGATCATTTTTCGACTCTTAACTCAATTTCTATCCATATATTATATCAAGCTTCATTCTGTATCCACATCGTTGGTGAGATAAACCATGCCCTACATAGTTCTCACCATCAATGATAGTCAAAGACTGTTGACTAAGAAGAATTTAAAGTTTAACTGTTTGTAATCTGGCAACTTTATTTTCACGATCAAATGAAAAGGGATCCATTTAGAAACGTACATCTATCCTTTACCAAGACAATTTATTTTCTCTAAGCATTCTTACTACAAAGTATATGCATCATAGCTGAGCAGACCAATTAGTTCTGAATGTTATGTTGATCTAGCAGAGAATCCGGGAGAGCATTGAACAGCCTATTTATTTATTTAATTGAATTGGTGCAATAATTTTTACATTAAAAATATATGCAAAAAGATTTTTTTAAGAGATTTAAGTTAAAGTTTAATTAAAAATACTCAAAAAGTCGTACGCAACCTTCTTAAGTATTCGATATCTAAACGTATCTTGTATAAAATCAAAAGAAAAAAACACATGAAAAATAAAACTCCAATTAAACCGCACAAATCCACACATTGTACGAAAAAAAACAAAAAAAAAAGCAAACAAAACGAAGAATAAAAAAAGAGACAGGGTTACTTACGTAACTCCTAACCATATACAAAACCACAACAACACTCGTGGGTTTTTTAATCCTTTACATTTGATTTTGTTCTTTTTTCTTTTTCCACGAAATCTTTCAAATGTATGTTATATATATATATATATAACATATATATATATTTATGTAATATATATACAAGTAAGAATAAATAAAGATATATATATATATATATATATATATA